>JAHHUM010001559.1:0-263218 GCA_036173005.1 Crenichthys baileyi
GGAGGTCACAGTTGGTAACACTGTTACCTTGCAGCAAGAAGGTCCTCGGTTCAACTCCCAGTCCCCTCGGCTGGGAGTCGAACCGAGGACCTTCCTGGAGTCTCTGCATGGAGTTTGCATGTTCTCCACAGTCCAAACATGTAATTGTTAAGTTAATTGGTCTCTCTAAATTCCCCTTAGGTGTGAATGGGAGTGTGCATGGTTTTTTTGTCCTGTGTGTCTCTGTGTTGCCCTGTGATGGACTAAAGAAAGCGGCTTATTAGAACCATATTATTAGAAAGATGGGTGGAAGGAAAAAGTGTGGCACAAAAAAATGCACAAGTAACTGGGATAACCGCAGACTTGAGAAAATTGTGATGCAAAAAAACATTCAAGAGTTTGCTGCAAATTCTTAAGGCCTGAGGCGGCAGGATGTGTCAAACCATCAGTTGCCTCAGGTAGTCTGCACGGTTTGGTCTGAACTCTCCCACCTTTCTCTTGACAATACCCTGATAGTTCTAATGAGTTTAGATCAGAGAAGTTTTCTGACCATTAAAGTCCTTTTCATCCTGAGCCTAGGTAAGATGCTTGTGACGTCTCCTCTTTAGGGGTGGCACAACATACGAAATTCATCAGTTGTAGCCCATGTCCTGAATACGTTTGTCTGTTGTGGCTCTGGAACATCTGACTCCAGCTGCAGTCCTTGCTTTGAAGATCTCCTACAAACCCTGGAACAGGCTTTGCTTCACAATCCTCTCATTGCTGCTTTTATCTTTGTTCTTGTGCACTTTTCTCTAGTGCAATTTTTCCTTCCACTAAACTTTCCATAATATGCGTGTATACTGTAGTCTGAACAGACAGCAGTGACCTTTTGGGGCTTAGCCTCTTTGTGGAGTTTTGTTTAACTGATCCTGTAGCTGAATTTTGAGTTTTCAGTAGCTGTAAACCACAATTATGATAATTAACAGGACAAACCCATGACACATCACTGTATGGAATGAATCTAGGTATTATTCAATTAATAACTTCAATTACTGAAATCATTTTGATGATAGTCAAATTTATTGAGATGCGCCTGTGTAAGCTGGGGCATCAGAGTGGTGAGGTGTCGTTATCAGGAAGCAACTAAACCGTCAAAACGGCGTGAGAAGATCAGGGGACACGGATGGTGAGAAGTTGACCAAAATAAATGAGGGTTTGTCAGAAAACAAATTAAACCCCTCCACCTACCAATGTCAATGAGGCAGTCTTCGATGTCTCCCTTCAGCTCCAGCTGCAGGGCTTTGGGTAGTGTGAGGTCACTGATGGTGGCGTAATGCTGGAACGCTGGCAAGTAAAAAGAAATAAGTTAAAGAAATACTTTTAATTCATGCATGGTATTTTCGTGTGGCCCTACTTATTAAGAGTAGTACTGTTTTTAAATATGCTCCTGCTATTAAGCAATAACTTTACAGAAAACATTGTCTTCATAAGGAAAATCAGAATGTTGGAAGTTAGGTCGTATTTATGTTTATTCTTACAAACTGGACCATAAAGTTAGCAATTGTTGAATTGCATTGTGGTCCACCGAGTTTAAACTCAATCATGTCTAAAAGTGTTTTAATATAAGTTGTTGAATGTGGGAGGCACCTTAAGCAGTACTTAAAAGATGGTGAAGATTTCTGTGTGAGTACTCCCTGCACTGTCTGGGCGTGATCCCTTCACCTGCCTGAGTGTTGCTCCACTTGTTTGTCAAGGTGTGGCGACAAGTTGACGTAAAACCCAACAAACGGCACATTCAGACATTTCTGCGACTCACTTTTAGAGAGCTGTGGGCCGCTCCGTGTGGTCAGGATGCTGATGAAGGTGGACACATCTGCTTTGCCGACACCTTCACCTGCTTCAAACAAAACCTGGGCAACAGAAAAGGATGTTTGGTTGACTGTTAAAAGGCAAAAATGTTTCATTTCTTCAATCATGTATGCATGGTTCTTTACAGATGTGTTCAGACCTCTTAAACCTTTTTACATTCTGTAAGGCATTGTATTTATACCCAGATTAACCACAGTTGTAATGTATGTTTAAATGCTAAATGCCACAAACAAATCAAAAAGTTCTGTTTTTTAATTGTTGGATTATTTTCCTGATAGTAAGAAACAAGGAAACCAACTAATGAATCAAAATGGGATTTCCTGAATGTTACCTTTGCATCCTTTTTGGCCAGCTCCATGTTGACCTCAGTCGTCTCGTCTCGCTTGGCGTTCAGCATGGCCAGCAGCGCCTTGGTGAAGTCACCTTGAGTCTCCCTTTTAATCACCTCCTCCAGCTCCTTTTGGTACTCTGAGAAAGTATTTCAGGTCAAACTTCAAACTTTTAAACTTTTTAATTTGAACAAAGGTTTTGTAATGTTGCTCGAAAATGTCAGCTGCAGAATTCAGACTTCACGGTTACTGACACCCCTGGGAAAGATGTGCAAAGAAAAAAAAAGTCTTAAAATCTATTTCAACAACATTAACAGCATGGTCAGGACTAAAGGTCAATACATCATCTACAAGAACAGAAGTTGCTTTTTTCTCTCAGGGCTGCGAGAAGAAGATGATATTCTGTTCTTGGTGCCCTGGTTATGGAGTTCCTGCAGCCTGATCTTGATGCAGAACATTTTTCTTGTGTGGCGTCAGAGAAATATGAAGGTGGGCTGAAGTAGGCGAGACCTAAGAAGACTTATTGACAAGAACTCTAGTTCTTCACTTGCCCTGAAAGAACTTTGTTTTTGTCAGGAATGAATCGATTTCTAATTCAGTTACATTTTTTATAGGCATTGTCAGGGGTACAAATAACTACAACACTGGTGATTAAAAAAAATCCAACTGAAGAAAAAATAAAATAAAAGCACTCAAATGAAAGGTTTTTGAAAGTAATGTTTAAAATAATATTGCAGCTCTAAAACCTTGTTTGAAGACCTTCTTGATCTCTTCAATTTCTTTCTTTGATCTCGTTGCCAGAATCTCCACGAGGATGTCCTCGTCTGTGCCCAGACCCTGTTGTGATAAACAGGAAGAAGTTCATTTACAGCCCTAAGACATGCTAACTCTCTGCTCTCCTTAGGCTTTGTCTCTCAGGTGCTATTATGGAAGTCCATATTTCTAAATATAATCTATATAATCTTGAACAAAAATCTTCTGATTGGCTGATCAGTCCCTTGTGATGGCTCCTCTCCTGGAAGCTTTAGCTGTGAAGAAGCTCTTCAAAGAGACTTAGGACCTAAATCTCAAGAAACTTTGTCCATCTAAGAAGCTTGGCCCGACTCGTAAAGGCTTGTTTGCATTCACTACTACTCTAAGTTGACTACGTTTGAGTGAAGTTCTGTAAGCCCCTCACCCAGTTCTGCAAATCCAACTAAAGGGCCTGGTGAAGGTCAATACTTTGCTGCTGAAGAGAAACCCATAACTTTGGTCCACCCTAAAGGGAACCTGCTTGACAGCTGGGCAGAGGTTTGTTATTAGGAGAGACTGGACCATCATTTGTGGGGGTGAAACCAAGACTGAAGCGACAAACCCAGTTAAAAAGTAAACACCAAAAGTGTTGGAACCAAAAGTAACGCATCTTTTCATCATCCTGTGGCAGGTGGTCTGGTACCGAAAGCTGACTTATTATCCTGGAAGCTTCAAAACGTTAGCTCCCCTTCATCTAACATTAAAAGTAGGTTTAAAGCCCTCATTAAATGATAAATTAACTTTCCTTGTAGTTTTTGAGAATGCAACAGTTTCTTTATAATGCTTAGTTCTTAATCAGCTTCAAGTACTGTAGCTCGTGTGCTCTTTTAATATTTATTCACACTTGAATTGATAGGAAGCCTGCATATTAGGTTTAAGTTTTTTTTGCAGCTAATCCTTAGAGAGTAGACGGTACATTTTTCATATTAGATTTTCCTGTATAAACATCAAAGACCTAATTTTCAGTGCTGATTTTTCCCTTTCAATAAATAATAATCTGAGAAAATGTAGAAATCTCTTCCTGTAAGTGCAACAATTAACTCAAAGCAGAGGTAAAGAATTTATATTTCAGATTAGTTTGACAGATCATGAAACCGATTTTATGTACTTTAATCTAATGTACTGAGACTGATTGTAGGTGCCCTAATATAATGTACTTAGAAAAATAACGACATTATGAATAATAGCACTAAGATATTGAGATGATACAGTTTTTTAAGTGAGCAGTTTAAATGTGGCATTAAATGTGGCATTAGTAATATTGTTGAGTTAAGGATTGGGATTATATTTGGCTCCTAACTGCACTCTCATAAAGTCCTGGTTTTTATTTTATATTTAGGAAAACCAAACAGTAATTAGGAGTTAATGTAATGGGTTTGGTAATGATCATATGCTGGAAAATGTCTGCAAAAAACATTTTTTTTGTGTTCGATTTAATGTATTGGGACAACTAAATCCAAACCCATATTCTGGTACTGATAATGAAGGTTAATTACAGAACAAAAGTGCATCTTTTTAGATGAATATTTGTATTTAAAACTTGATTTCTTATTATTACCTCGATTCAAAAAAGTCTTCAAATTTATCATAGTCAAAACTGTAACTCTCTACCGGGTTACCTTTGTGGCTTTCATGAAGAGGAAGGCATCAAAGTAAGCAGGCGGCATAAGCAGAGCCAGAACCATATCCTCCAAATCGGACCTGAGGACCGACTCCATGGCTTTAACCAGATTCTGCAAAAATCAAACACATGAAGAACTCCACAATTTGCAACAATCATGACAAGTTTTCAAAAGTTTCTCTGTGGGAGGTGAAAAATAAGTTTACTAGTGTTGGAGTTTCACATTACAATAAACTGAACACTTACCCTTTAACTTTAAAGAATATTATTGAAAAATTATTTATTTCAGTTATTTGATTTAAAAAAATGTTAGACTTGTAGGCTATATATATATATTATATGGATTCATTACACACAGGGATATACTTCAACATTAATTTTGATAATAGTAGCTTACAGCCAAACAAAACCCTGCATTCAATTTGTTTGAGATTAAGATAATTATAAAGGACTTAATCATAAGAAAAATAGATTTTTAATACAGACATGACATCTATTGACCCACACACTTATGGTCACTCTCTAAAGGAGGCTAAACTGCAAAAGGTCATTGCTATAAAAGCTGAATGTACAAGGTGATGTATCCAAGTATAATAATGGAAAGCTTGGTGGAAGGAAAGTGTCAGAAGTGTCTACCCAGGTCTAAAAAGGAAAATGACTTTTGCTTGAAATATCTCTGTGTAGTAAATCTATATAGAAGTTTTCACTTTTCAAACTGAATTACTAAAATAAACTTGGTGATAAAGTTATTGAGGTGAACCTGCATTTGTAACATCATCAAAAGACCCATTTGTGGAATTTGTTGCCATTTGCTTGGTGACATTTAACACTGCATTTAGATTAGGATTCTTCAAATTCACCTTTTTTAAGCATCAAAGTTACACCACAAAGTTGTGTGTTTGGAAGCAGGAAAAACAAAAGGCACAAAGTATCAAACCTGGAAAAAAATGCTCAGAATCATGCAAATCTAAATTAAGTGTAAAATAAAATGTAAAATATTTCATCAGATTGATACCCTAAATAAATTGTTGCAAAGCGGTTGCAGATTTTCTTTTTGCACATTTTTTTCCTTTGTCCTTGAAAGCAACTACTCACTTTTCCAGTGGAAGCTTCATAAACTGCTTTAATCTTCTGCCTCTGCTCGTTGTTTCTCTTCACCAGAATGGCAATGATCACGTCCTCATCTAAACAGAGACAACTATTACTAAATCCAGTCATTTTTACAGAGCGAAAACACAGAGACTAAAGAAAAACTTAACCTTTCACGTGTGGTTATTAAAGTTTTAATTATAATTCATTTATCGAATTTGCCGTTTTTAAAAGTCTAAAACAAGCCTCATCACACATTTCACTGTCTTCATATTTATAACAACCTAAACGCAGAAACAAGAACATCTCTGCCCACAGACCTTTACTTTGAATGGCACTCTGAAGAACTGAAACATCACTGCTGGCATTGAAATTCGGATATGGAGTGACTGTTCCGTAGTACTTTGGTTTGGGCTTCTCATTCACCTTCATAAACAACCAGAAATAGATGATTAAAAAAACAATACATTTCTGACTCATTTAAGTATATTAAAATTCAAGAAAATGAGGATGGCAGTGTTAGATTTATAGAGAGCTGTCCAAAGATTACAGGTGCATCTCAAAGTAGAAAATCATTGAAAGTTTATTTATTTCCATAATTCAATTCAAAGAGTGAAACTTCTATTGTACAGATTAATTGCACACAGAGTGATATATCTGAAGCTTTTTGTTAGTTAACTGTGATGAATATGGTTTACACCTCATGAAAACCCAAAATTCAGTTTCTCAGAAAATTAGGATAAAATATAATTCTTTCAAGATGTGGCAGTCCTAGTTCTTCCTTCCACTAAACAGCCTGCTTTTTAGCAGCTACATTTTGTGGTATGAAAATAATACGGGACACATTTGGAATGGTGTAATATATTCATTTTCTGAGAACCAAATTGTGGGTTTTCATGGGCTGTGAGCATTAATGGTTAAAATTTACAGTAATAATGCCTTAAATATATCCCTTTCAGTAATGAATGTCTACTTTATGAACTTAATTATTGAACTTGATAACCTATTGGATGATGTTCTAATTTATTAAACTGTATTTGCATGCTCACCTTGGGAGTTTCATCTTCTGGGTGTCTGTCGTGGATGATGCCATTAAAGAACCTCTTGAAAAGGGACATCTTAACTGGATATTTGAAAGCAGTTTCAACGGATAAACCTGCAGAGAACAAATAGTGGAGATATAAGCAACATGGGTGATATGTAAACTATTTAGTTGTTGCATGCAGTGAGGGATTCGAAAGCAAAATCAAAAAGAGGCAAAAGAAAGAGTCTCTGAAGTCAAATGATGAAAAACAGAATAAATGAAGAGGTGATGACAAGTAATCAGATCACTGACTGGGCCCAGGTGTGAAACGAGGACAGGAAGCTAAATTGAACAAAAAAAAAAGCTTGTCACAACAAACTAAACAAGTGCAAAAAGAAAAAAAATATATTATATAATAAAACCACCTAGAAGTCAAAACAAGAAATTAAAGCCTCAAACTAAAACATCGACAAAATGAGTCTGAAAACTGATTTCCTGTTTAAACATCTAGAATCTTACCTGAATCAAAGAATATCGTCCTCCAGTCTACAGACAATCAGAGCTACGTTGCAGTGAGTTTAGATCCCCACCCTTCCCTATGATACTCAGGTAGTTTTACCTGAAGGACATCAGCCAATCATCTACCACCATCCCCCATATGTCTCTGACAGGTGTAGCAGCTCTCCTATTCAGTCTTAAACCTTTTACCCTCTAACTCAAACGGACTGTGACTCATAGAAATGATTCAGAAAGCAGCTAAAAGCCTACACAGTAAGTTCAACGAGCCTAAGTGCCATAGAGAGTCCACGAACACACCCAGTGTTGTTGTTTTTAGAACAACTAACACGGCTGAACCAGATGTCCCACATTCTTCTCTTCATTGTTTTAGTGTTAACAGGGAACTGCACTGATGCAATAAGCTTCCTTGAGCCACTGGAGCTTCAAGACAGCAGGTTTGATAATGAACAAATAAAAGCAGTTTGTAGGTCAAAACACTTGGTACAGAGAAAGTGTCAGCGAACCTTCAGAAAGTAGAATTATGCAATCAAAATCTGCTTGTTTTATTTAATTGGAGTTAAATTATAAATAGCTGAAGGAGTTTAAGCAATCACCACATTAAGTATTTTAACACCTTATTATATGCATTAAATATCCATTCATTGTTGTCTATTGTCTTCACAGGTCTTACTTAGACATGTGTGTCACTGGCAGGAGCCCTATGTTCATTCTGGGCGATCCCAATGCCTTCACAAGCTTGATGGGAAATACAGTCCGTCCAGGTTGTGGTTCCACCCTGGGCTCTCTTCCCAGTTGGACATGCCCCAAAACCCAAGGGGAGGCGCTCAGGAGGTATCCTGATTAGATGCCCAAGGAACCTCAACCGACTCCTTTCTGTGTGAAGGAGCTACTCTTAGCTCCCCCGGATGATGGTGCTCCTCAGTCTGTCTCTAATGCTGAATCCAGCCACCCTAAATGGAAAGCTCAAGGAAATTTGTAGTTTTTTGCTTAAGACTGGGGAAATTTGCCCTTGAATGGCTTGATTAAATATGGCTGCCGCACACATAAAAAGCAGTGATAGCTACAATTATAAACATTTTTTTTTTTTTTGCTGTACTTGTGTGGGGCAGGTGGGACGATCGGGGGCCAGTAGAGGAGCTGGCCTCCAGGGGGATTCGTGCCGTACCCTTGGTGCCCATCCCCTCCTCCCTTACATATGCAACGCAGATCAGTAGGGTCTTGAGATGTGGGATGATGGACCTTTCATGCACGGGAGGGAGCACCATGCATTGACCCTCCCACGCTTGGCCTCATCTTGCCCCTAAATTTTATTATACAAGAGACACTTAGGGCTTTGGGGTTGGGGGAGACTATGCTGTCAGGAAACAGGTACTGAAACAAGCTTCTCTACATAGTATGCCTGAAATGCCAAGACAGGACACGTGGAACAAAAATAAATGGATAGAGAAATAAAAAAGTCCCATTAAATCCACTCCACGCTGAGTACTGTACAGTCTTTATTTGTTAATGTGTTGCTGTAGTGTTTGAAAAGATAAGATGTAGAGAAATAATTGTATGTATTATTTTGCTAATAGTAATTGGACTAGTCACCTAGTCACTGAGTAACTAAGCAGAAACACAGATAAGCAAAGAAAAAATATGAAAATTTTGCAAGAGGTTGCCTAACAATAGTGAGAGTCTTTAAAAAAGACCACTCACATAGAGCTTCAGAAACACTTGGAGTTAGCAGGCATAGTTCTTTTTTTGCAGCACTAGTGGCCTTTATTTTTCCACAGTAATTAGGCAGGAAATGGGGGGAGTGGGGTAGACATGCGGCAAATATTGTCGGGGCCTGGACTCGAACCCAGGACAGCCGGATCAAGGACCTCTGCTCTGTATATAGGTCGCACACCTAACCCCCTACACAACCAGCACTCTGCACAGACATAGTTTTTCTATAAAAAGAAGCACTTAACAGCCTTTATGAACGCTTACGGCACACTACTCCACTGCTGAAGAAAAACATGTTGAAGCTTGTAAAATGTTGAAGTTTGCTGTAAAATACTTAAACAGCCACCCTGCTGCTATATGTAAAGGATATCTACACTCCTTGTTAAACTATGAATGAACAGTGTCTGTACACATTTCTTTTAAAAGCTAAGTTAGCTATACCCAGTGACCTGTAGAATTAGGACATCACTTAAATAGAACTTGACTGACAACATAAAGTAGGCTAAAAGATCTCAAAAAACCAACACTTCATGCCCTGATCTAAACAAATTCAAGAACACATCCAGAAGGTTACAAAAGAACTGAGAACAACATCTCAAGCACTGCAGGCCTGACTTACATCCGTTAAGGTCTGTGTTACTGATTGAACTGTAAGAAAGAGACTGGGCTAAAATGACATCCATGGGAGAGATTCAAGACTTTTGTGAAAAGATTTTGTAGACTGGCGAGACAAAAGAGGAACTGACTGCACGTCAGTAAAATATAGGGAAAATATAGTCTGTTCAGAACTAACTAAAGATCAGACCATGTATACCAAGAATTAAATAAATGCTAAGTACCGGTATTAAATACATTTCAGCTAGCATGTTTAATACATTTTCTTTGTTCAATACTTCCCCTCTACCATTCCACTTAATTGTTGTACTACATACTGTATATTTAACAATATATTTCAGTTATTTTTACATTTTTTCCCATCATGTTCAACATAAACTATCAAATCAATAAATCAATCATGAATGTGTGGGTTACTGGGGTTGAAGTCCATGTCTAGTGTGTTTCATGTCAATAGGCCCATTAGAAATGTATTCATAAAGAAAAGCAGACATGCTTCATCAACCTATTTTCTCCACTGTAACTACATTCACATCTTTACATGAGACCTGAAAAGTACAAACATCACAAATTACGAAAGACAAAAGACTTTTATGTTTTTAAGTCAATCGTCATGCAGGGTGACAATACTTATTAACACAATTTGAGGACAAATAACTTCTTTTTTCAATTAATGTACATTTTATGTAATAAGTTTCAGATTTATGGGGTTAATAAAATGATTACAACAGTGGGTGGGACATATTTACACACAGATTCCTAAACGTGGGATAGGCTTTTAGGAAAAATCTTAAGCAAAGAAATAATAAATGGGTTTATACATATTTAGTTTAGCTAATTTGGTCTCTTTTTGTGAAAACCAGTTTTTCCCTCGCAACATTATCTGGGAGGGGGTCTTCTCCCTCGGCCCTGACCCCCTCCAGCACCCGGACCCGGCCCAGGTCCTCTTGGTCCTGGAGGCCGGTCTACTGGCCCTCGTATGTTTGGGTTGGAAGAAGCTAGAGCCACATCCTTCTGTAAGTTTACTCCTTTTCCAGCTGAGCCAGGCTTTGTCTTAGTGGGCCTTGCCTCTGGCTCTGGAGGTTTTTCTGTTTAAGAGAAATGGACAGGAATGTTTTCATTAAAACTTAGCTTTACAACCACAACATTATAGTGGGATACCAAACAATGCCAAAATTGTACAACCAGGGCTAAGAAATGTGTTTTAAAGAAGAGTGTGGAGAAAATTAGCCAAGTTTGCTACTGAATTATTACCCAAGTTGGGCCCTGTTTACATGACCATGCTTTGTGGTGAAAACGGAAACATTTAGTCGCATTTCTACTGTTCATTTACAACTGCACACATTTTCTCTGAAAATGGCACAATTTCAAAACAGCTTCCAGAGTGTAATGTTTTGAAAACGTTCTGGTCCCCACTGTCGAGAGAACGAAGTGTTGGTCGCTTGTTGTTGAGTTCCAAAGAACACACCGCCTACTAGTGGCATGGCGGGAGATTTACACCATCATCGTCTCTACTTTTGCTGTGTGAATGGAGATTGTAATTAAACTTTGTCATGTAGATGTGTTAACAGAAATGGGGAAAAAAATCCTGTTTTTCAGTGGATTGCTGTGTAAACAGGGCCTTACATTTTGGCAGGTAGCTTGATTGTGATTACATAATGATCAGGTAACATTTTGATGACCTCCTGTTCACATTGTTAAATTAGCCTAAAATAAGGTCATTATTTTTGCCAGTTCAGTAAAAAATAACAAAAAGCAAATCAGGTACAACCTGCTAATGAACTGTTAGCCATAAGTAGCAATTTAGTGACACAATGTTTTTGGCAGATAGCTTTATACATAGAACTAGGTGGGTGTGGACAGCTTTTTACCCTTAATACATTAAATCATCATTTGTAAACTCCCTTATGTATTTTCTCACGTTATCTTTATCTGATGATAAAATCTTTTTGATGATCTGAAACATTCAAGCGTGACAAACAAGCCAGAAAAGAAGAAATCTGTTAGGGGCAAATACTTTCCAACCCAGAGCATAACTCTGACCATCTGTTGGTGGTCAATTTTGTGATTAGATCATAATTACCTAACAGACTCAAAACAGCGAGAAACACCTCCAGGACTATTTGCTAATGAGCAGCTAGCTAAAGCTGACTCATATTTCGTAGTTAGTGTGCGATAGATATTGATCAGATAACCTCAACCTTTTGATAATCTCATATTTACATTTGGTAAATAGTCAATAAAAAGTAAAAAACTAAAATAAAAAACTTGCTAAACAACTGTTAGCTACAAGTAGTTAAATAGTAAACTAATTAACATACTAGGTATGATCTTCTATTGATGTTTTAAAATGAGCTCATAAGTGCATAACGATCTGACATTAATCAGTAAATACGAAACAAAACACCAAAAATATTGCAAGCTGATATTTTTCTGATCACATTTTGGTAAATAGTTAGTGGTAAGATACTTGGTGAGTTAACCTCGATCCATGTCAGTAAATAAAAGAACTGAGCAGATCAGGTAAAATAAACAGTTAGCTTATGAGGAACATATAAACACAGTCTTTTAGTAGCTAGCCTATATAACGATTAGCTAATGAACATTTAATCCTGACTTAATTCTGAGCACCTGTTGTTACTTTGTTTATTAGCTCATAATAAGATAACATTTTAAAATGAGTCAGGAACAAATATGGTTATATTTGCTAAAGAATTGTTAGCTAGTGATAATTTAACTAAATAGCTAACAATAACGTGACTGTTTGTTGACGGTAATTAATCATATTTTGTTTATTAGCTAGAATACGAATAAAAAGTTGTCCATTTTTAGTTTGAAATGAGCAAGGTAAAAATCACATGCTAATAGCTAATAAACCATTAGCCACTTGCTAACGCTAATATTTTGTTAAATCGTTGAAAACAAGTAATGTTTATCTAGCACTGCTTGCTTCATATGTAACTAAGCTTTAACTATTGTTTAAATATATATTAAAATCATTAGATATTATTGGGTAGACAGAGATAACTATTATTTCTATCAGGCGTTCATCTTTAGCAAATGTTTACTTAATAAAATTCCTTTTTATCAGCCCAGTCGTTCTGGATGTGACTGACCGGGCTCCGGTGGAGCAGCGGGAATGAGGGATCGGTTGGGCAGCAGGTCCTCCAGGTCTTTCATGACCTGGTTGGTGCTGTCTGTGTTATTTCTTCGATTCTTCTCTTCATCACGAGCCTGGATTCAAAGAGATGGAAGGAAGCATGAAGGATGTTAAAAGTCTTAATCAACAATGAAAAGGCAAAACAGGAGACAACTTTGGGACATACATCAGATTTTCATTGGTCAGATTGTGACTGATGAAATAAGATATATAAGAGTTGCAACCAATACAGCTGGAAAGTAAATTAGTTAAGATCATTGTTGGAACCTAGTTGGAAATATTTTTAAGGAGATTTTGCAGACCGTCATAAATAATTTCAAGGAACCTTTACTGGAACTATTCTAGAAACGGCCGCACAGAGGACTGGATATTTTGTACCATCACTGGTAAATTTAAATTTGTGATAATATTTTTGTTTTTCAGATGCATTGGGAGAAAATTAATAGAGACATTACTTCAGTTCTACAGTTTGACGTTTATATATAATATTTTCATGTAGGAAAAAAAACTGTAAACAGTATCTCAAGTAAGGTATTTTACCCAGAAATATGGATATCTTGGATTTTGGCCAAGTCACACCCTATTTTTGTACCCAGGCATCGCAGATTCATCCCTTCCTGGTTCCATTTTGTGCATGTAATCAAATATTTGTGTGACCATGTACTTAACCATTGTATATCAGTTTACTCTTCAATGTAGTAAAGCGTTTTCATGAACTATAAAGATTAATAGTCTTACAATGCTTCAGTGTCACACATTTTCCTCTGAAAACTCTAAATTACACACTATTTCCATTTATTTTGGTTAGTATTCTACTTTGGGCCAGTTGCTTCGTAAATTTAAAAGATTATGACCCTTGGTCAAACCAAAATAAGTGTAACCAACCTCCTGCTGGTATAAATTACTTATTGGAGTCCACATTTTCTCAGAGTAGATTACAAACAAAATCTAGAAAATTACTTTCAAGGTCAATTGTCAAAGTGATACTAAATGTGCTTAAGGTAGGTACGAATTGGCTGATGGTCGCGATAAAACGTCCCATGGCAGACGCTTCCATTTTGGACCCAAAAAAGTTCAGTAGAGAACAACCAAAACTAGAAAAAATGTGCGAAGGGGTGAAATGACAAGAATCAGAATACACATGAGAAAAGAAGGCAGAGTTTTCCAGAGAGAAAGGTGAGACCAAAGACTTAATCATGTCAACAGCTACTTGGAGATACCTGTATGGATCTCTGAACATCATTCTAGAGGCAACTGCTCAAAGAAAGATCATCTTAATTAATGCCATTTCTCCACTCACCATCTGCATTTTCTTCTTCAGTTCCATGTTGGAGTTTTGATAGGCCTTGGAGACTGAGTTCAGATAGTAAATGGCCAACCTGTAAGAGGTAAACTGGGTTAAAGCACTATTTCAAATCCAGTTTGTGTTGTAAAACATAAAGAAAAAAAATAATAATAATATAAAGCCCAGTTCTGGGATTTAAACCCTATTAAATCTGAACAGGAAGTGAAAAAAAAGAAGCCCAGAGATATGGTGCCACCAGGATAATACGTCAGTTTTCGGTACTGGACCATCAGCAATAGGATGGCGAAAAGACGACTTACTTTGTTCCAACAGTTTCTGTTCTCTGTTTGCTGCTTTGATGGACAAAACATTCTCTTAGAGTTTAGTTCTGTCTTTGTCTCTTCGAACACAACGCTACTTCTCCATCACAAGGGACTGATCAACCAATCAGAAGCTGATTTTGGTTTAAATATGGAGTTCACAAGAGAAGGAACTATTATACCACCAAATCTATTACCAGAAACAGTTGGAAGGTCAGAAAAACATTTGTTTTGAGAAACCAGCTTTAACAGCTAAACTGTGGGTTAATTCTGGCTAAATCAGAGAATCCAGCTGGCCCACTGAAATGGGCAGGAGAGCAGAAAGTCTTTGTGAGTGCGAGGTTAAAATTAAGAGGTGTCTATTGCTACAAAAAAGTATAACCAAAGAAGATTATATAAACAGTGAGAACTATTTAAAACATTTAAAACACTGCAAGCAAAAGGCCTAAAAAGGAATCTTTGTCTACACTTACACCATGAGCAGCACGGCTGGTATGATAAGGCCAGGGTTCGCTGCATAGCTGAAAAGGGTCCCCATGAAGGCTGGCAGATCCAGATCGATTGTCTCCATAATCACATCAAACATCTTCGCCTTCCCACTGCATGGTGACACAGATGAGCACTTCCTCACATCTAAACACACAGCCCATAAAGTTACAGTGTTGGTTGTGTGAGTTACCTGAAAGGACCACAGTCAAATGAAGGTGGCAGGGTCATGATGGTGTAGACAACTGGCAGCAGGCTCAGGAAGAGAATGAGGAGCAGAATTCCCATGTAGAAGTTGTTGGACTTGGAGGCCTTGAACACTCTCTCATGGGGGACGTTTGTGGCCATCACAGCCCAGCACTGATAGTACATGGAGCTCAGGAGACGAAGCACGTTGATGCCGACGAGCCCAGGGGCATAAAATGCTCCCATCCTGTCACATAGAAGCAAATAAAATCTAGTAAGTATCTATCTTCAGAATGGAGATCTTCTATGAGGCACCACATTTGTTGAAAATGGGCAAAAATACCTCATTATTTGTGACTTGTTGAGGTTTGATCTGCAATAACTGCATTCAGCTTATTTATTGAAAATTGAATTGAAATTGAAATCCTTCTTCATTTAGTTGAAATCCAGGTACATGAGTATAGTACATTCCACTTTAAGACATTTCTATTCACCTTTAAATACAGTAACAATAAATACAACTTTAGTTCAATACAATAAAGTCAAAATGAGATTCTAATCTAATCAGTAAATGAAGTCCAACTTCTACTATCTTTTAATTAAACCAAGTACATTTCAGTCCACTTAATTTAGATATAGAACTAAATCCAATCAATTCCAATTAGGCTGATTTATGTCCATTCTATATATTCCAGGCACACTGCAATTCACCAAAATCAGATTTAAACTTAACTCTACACATTCCCACTCAGTCCAGTGTGCTTCAGTTTGATCCAGTCAAAATCTGATTAAATTCTAAGATGTATCCATATCTTTTAATGCAGTCTAACAAATGCTTGTTCAGTATATTCCAATTATAAAAATTACATCAATATCAGACTTAAAATAACTGATCTATAAGATAAGTGATATTATTGCTTTGTAATGTATCATTGTTGTTTCTAGTTATACTAGTAGTACCACATTATGGATTTCATAGGTAATTAATTTAAACAATGTGAAAAATTAGGACAGCCCATGAACTAATTAGTGACGTCTAATCCTTTTTTATTTATATCTGGAAAATAAATCATTAACCTTGCTTTTCTCATTAAACAAAAGACAATAAAAACTTTGTTATCTGAATCATGAAAAAGTTAGGACACCCTATCCCCTAGTAGCTGTCTCACCCTTTTTGATGAAAATAACTTTAGAGAGACGCTTCTTGCATCCAGCGACAGACTCAGACATCAGTCTGACAGTATGCCTCAGTCTTCACTTTCATCTGTGAGATGTTTGAGGAGTTTCTTGCATGATATGGGTTTTAACTAAGCCCAGAACTTTCTACGTCTTAATTTTCAGCCAGTCCCTGGTATGTTTTGCGTAACTGTCATGTTGCAGGGTCCAGCTTTGCTTTAGTTTTAATTCGTTTACAGATGGTCTCACATTTTCCTCAAACACTCTCTGATACACGACAGAATTCATAGTGGATTCTATGGTGATCAGCTGGTCAAGTCCTGCTGCAGCAAAGCATCCATAAACCATGGCACTTCCACCTCCATGCTAAACAGGTGATAAGAGGTTTAATTCATGGAATGTTGTGTTTGATTTATGCCAAACATGTCCTCTGTTCTGCTTCTCAAATAATTCCAATTTAGACTCGTGTACAAAGAACATTATTCCAGACGTCCTGATTTTTGTTTATGTTCTCTCTGGCAAACTCTAGTTTGACCTTCATGTTTTTTTTTGGAGAGCAAAGGTTTCCTCCTTGGACACCTCACATGAAAGTTGTTTTTAAATGTCCTCCATCAGTAGACTATTTTCTGTATAGTGAAATTGCTCATTTCAAATTCTTCTGAGACCTCTTTAAATCCCTTCCCAAACTCATTAGCAGCTACAATCTTCTTTCTGAAGGCCTCAGGCAGCTCTTTGGACCTCACCATGGAGTTCACTCTCACTTCAACAGCCAGGAACAGTCATCAAACTAAATGTAACAGGTTCAAACAGGACATGCCTTCAAAATGCTAAACAGTGATGTTCTCATCATATGTACCTGATGTGATGCAACTCTGTGGGATTTTTCCCCATTTTAAGTGGAAATAAATGTGGAGGTGTCATAATTTATTCCTCATCGGTATTCAATTTTTTTTTGTACATTTTACAGAAAGATTTGAAAAAGTAATTTCTCACAAGTTTTATTGTTTATGTATATACAGTATATTACTTATATGTTTTCTGTGCTGTTGAAATTAATTTTAAATATCCACATGTCCATATGTTAAAAAACACAGGCTGACGAAGGGTGTCATAACTTTTTAACATGACTGTATATCCCAACTTTATCATAATGCACGTAGCTGCAGCACCAATGCACATTAACACACAGTGGAGTTAACATAGTGAGTACATCTTAAGTTTTTACCAGATCATCCCTTGGTTGAAGGCCAGTCCAAGAACATTTCCACTGATGTCGAACTCTCCGTAAGATGGCTGAAAGTGATCAGACACAGCAATGACCCCACTGAAGGAGTAATAAACCAATCAGGAGTTGCCTCTAAATTTTCCAGGTAAGATTAATTAGATTTAGAGTATTATTTGGACCCCTCCTTGAACCGCCACCTTAACATGGTGGAGGGGTTTGAGTGCTTGAATGATCCCAGAGGTTATATTGTTTGGGGCTTAAGTGCTCCTGGTAGGGTTTCCCATGGCAAACAGGCTCTAGGTGTTGATGTGATGTCATGTGATGTCGCCCGGTACGGCAGAACCGGGGCCCCACCTAGGAGTCAGGCCTGGGGTTGAGGCTTGTTGACGAGCACCTGGTGACCGGGTTACTCCTTGCTAAGCACTAGTGAGAGATGCATGGCAATCCCACAGTGGGCCTACAACCTGTAGAGGAAACCATGAGGGACTGGTGCAAAGAGGATCGGGCAGCGGTCCAATGTGGAAACCTCGACTCCTTGAGGTGGTTAAAAAGCTCCACAGTGGCAAGGCTTCGGGGGTGGATGAGATCCACCCTGAGTATGTCAAGTCTTTTGAAGTTGTGGGTCTGTCGTGGCTGACACGCCTCTTTAACATCTCGTGGCAGCCTCTGGACTGGCAGACTGGGGTGGTGATCCCCCTTCACAAGAAGGAGGACCGGACCATGTGTTCTAACTACAGGGGGTACAAACTTATGTGACAGGATGGGAAGGTCTATGCCAGGGTGTTGGAAAGGAGAGTCCGACTGATACTCGCACCTCGGCTTCAGGAGGAGCAGTGTGGTTTTCCTCCCAGTGGTGGAACACTGGACCAGCTCTACACCCTCTACAGGGTGCTCAAGGGTTCATGGGAGTTTGCCCAACCGTTACACATTTCACGTGTGAGCAAAGAATGCAGCAGGAGATTGACAGACAGATTGGTGCGGCCGCCGCAGTAATGGGGATGCTGAGCCGGTCTGTTGTGGTTAAGAGAGAGCTGAGCCGAAAAGTGAAGCTCGAAATTTTACCGGTCAGTCTACGTTCCTACCCTCTCCTATGGACATGAACTTTGAACCATGACCGAAGGAATGAGATCCCTGATACAGACGGCTGAAATTAGCTTTCTTCACAGGGTGGCTGGGCACTCCCTTAGGGACAGGGTGAGGAGGTCGGCCATCCGGGAGAAGTAGAGCCGCTGCTCCTCCACATCTCAGCTGACTGAGAGGAGTAAGCTGAGGTAGCTTGAGCATCTGTTACAGATGGCCCCTGAATGCCTCGCTCGGTAGGTGGTCCAGGCACGTTCCACCGGGAGGAGGCCCAAAACACGGCCCAGGACACACTGTAGGGACTACGTCTCTCAGCTGGTCTAGGAACGCCTTGGGCTTTCCCCAGAGCAGCTGGAGAAGGTGTCTGGGGAGAGGGAAGTCTGGGTGTCTCTGCTGAGACTGCTGTCCCCGTGACCCGGTCCCACATAAGCGGAAGACAACAAGTACAAGTATTATTTGGACCTAAAATAAAAGTTAGGCCCTCGCAAAATCTACATAACTGTGAATCTTATGTTTTCAACACCAAACAGCTATCAGACCTCAGATAGTAATAATTTTTCAGGAGGTAGTTGCATGTAAAATAAATGCATTTCTTGTACTGCCTGGTGTTATTGATTATTTTAGTAGGCTACTTGCAGTTTTAGATCATGAATGATTTTTTTTTTACTCAAAGCAAAAACTTTCTAGTAACATTGGCTTAACTTATTCTGCTTGAATCCCCCAGTGGCCAGGTTTACACTCAAAGTTCTGTATACACAGCTCACCTACATGACAATTGTATGTATATTTTATGTATATTTCCCATAGATGAAGAAGCTTTTTCACTGACTTACAAATCCAGCCTCCAGGTCCCAGCACCAGCAGTAGTTGAGAAAACGAACAATAACGGCTCGGGCGAAATCACCGATCAGGATGGTCAGGTAGGTTACCTGAATGTCTGAAACGGTCAGCTTCACGAACTCCTGCAGCACAGTGAATATGTTCATGAAGACAACATTTTAGGTGAATATTGAACAGTGGAGCATTTTGCTTTTCTCTTAATACATATAAAATCATGTGGTACTTCAGCGTGAAAACCATGAACAGCATAGACTTCCTGGATTAAATGAATGTTATAAGTGGCCATATTTTCAGCAGATACACAAGAGACAATCATAATTCAGTTGTTATTTCCATTACAATGCCAACTGCTGTCTCCCAGCAGGGTCCTCTGATAACATCCGCAGGGTTCATCGGGGGTGGAGTAGCATCAGTGTCGTTGAGCAGACGTGAGTAGTTGGCATAGTACTCCTTCATGGCCCAGATTGAAGCGTTCTTGATGGCTTGTTCCTCTTCCAGCTGAAAGGGATAAACAAGCCAATTAGCTGCCAGGTTTCTGCTTAAAGACGCTCTGATGAGAAAATGTTTGAAATGCATCAAACAAACTTGCAATAAAATCTTGTGTCAAGAATTGAAGTAGACAGACGTGAGAACAATGGATTTTAATGCCCACGCCATTATGATTCTATTATAAAGGTAGAAAAAGACAAGGGGTCGCTACCTGTGCGACCCCTTATCTTTTCCAATGGTTATAATCAGTCTGACAGAAAGAGGTACCCCCAATCCTCGTGGTTTTTAGTATAACAATGGCCACCAGTGGGGTCTAGATGGACGAACTTTATCAGTTTATTATTTTACTTAGTTCCCCTTCACATAGCCCATTCTAAAAAGGCCAAACTCTAACACTCAGTAGTTTATTCTAACCTCCCCAACAACCCTACACCATCCCAAACCCTTTGTGAAGTGCCTTGAGACAACATGTGTTGTGAATTGGCGCTATATAAATAAAACTCAACTGAACTGAATTAAACATATCCAGTTAACTTCCAATGATACAGAAATATACAACATATCAAATACATACCAGTACAATCCACTCATATAGACAGATAGAGACACTGTCCAATGTGATCCTAAAGGTAATACAAGAAAGTCTAATTTGATTATAATGCCAAATGGTTAAAAGGTATCCGTATCCCTGCAGTGTGTGTGATTAGTGGTTCATTGGTCATTACTCCATCCTGCCTCTGTATTTAAACACACAGGTTTCCTTTGGTCACTGCTGGATTCTACTGTTTGCCAGCTCGTTCCATGCCAGTTTCATCGCCTGATCCTTCAGTGTCCTGTTACTCACTTTTGCCAAGTTTGCCATATTATTTTGCATTAAATACTTCAACTCACCATGTGGTCCCCAAGCTCCTGTTTGCCATTTGGTCCTGCAAGAAACTACCACACCTTGACACTCACATGTTACGAGGATCCTGGTGGTGGAGCTTAGATGAGGCATCACCAGTTCATTGCAGGGCTTATGTTCTCCACCACTTTTAGATTTACATAACTGGTGCCCAATCCAACCAATGCCAGGTAATATCCAGATTTCATTGGTGTGTAGAGTGAAACATTCAGTTAAAACTTTGTCCACGTCTTGTTCTCCCAAGAAAAAGCCATGAAAAACAAGACCAGACAAACGTTGATGGTACTGCCAGAGCTGAGAAACAGTCGTGAACCTCAGAATTAATGAACAGCTCTCAAAAGGAACCGTATCTTGCCCAGTATACCAATCCCCATTGGTCCATTGGGCAGGTGGTTTATTAAACACAACTGCAAAGACATTCCAATGTGTAACCGCAAATTGTGTTCCATCAGAAAGGATGTTTTCTCACCAGACAGCAGCTAGGTTTCTCTTCATTTAGATGAGAGTGATAAATGACTGCTCATCTTAGGGGTAAATTGTTTAAATTTTCAATGCTCAGAGCTTGTTTGAGGTGAGGTTAAACTTTTTAAAACATTGCTAGTATTAGTGAATCAGAATATAAGTCATGCTAATGAAGGTGTGTGCAGTGAATGAAAGCTATGAAATGTTAACTAGTGATGAGGATGCTAAGCCGAGATTGCGGTCCACAGCAACTGGCGCGGTTGCAGCATGGACCAGGTGGAACAAGCGGGGTGCAATAAGGACCATCAATATCTATTGATTTGAGATTCAATCTTTAAATCCAGCAACAGATCTAAAATACTTGGATTTAATGGACTTCAGTGCCCGATGTCCCTAAGCCAACAGCAAAATGACAGAAGACTGACAGAGCAAGTATACCTTGTCGTTGACCTCATCAAACAGGGCGAACAGGAAGGTGTAGAGATTTCCTAGAAAGAGGGCGAAGATGCGTCCCAGCTGCCACTTAAGGGCGATTCGAGGATGGTAGTCTTCCAGTTCGGCAATAGTCTCAAATAGAGGAGGACACACCAGACCCAGCAGGGACATGACAATCTCCACCTGGTGAAACACACCATAGTGATGATGCGAAACTGGATATTTACATATGAATATGCATATAAATAGTCTCTATTTCACATACATGCATAAATACATTTCAGAAGAATAAAGAAAGTCCCTTTACAATCAGTATCCAAAAAAGGATACTGACTCATATATTTTATAAAAAGAGACAGCCTTTCTTTCTTCTTGTTCTAATTAAGATTTCTGTCTGCAAGCATCTGAACATCATTACCTCATTCTTCTCATACCAGCTGAGGTCATCCCTGGTGGAAAATTCCTGAGATCTCTTCACCACAAAGTAGATAAGGTACCCGCTCCCACCAAGACTACAGGTGATCAGGAAGTTGGCCAGAACCCTGAGAAACCTCCGCAGGTGAATGTTCTCGTCCTTCTGGTTCTCTTGCTCATCCACAATGGACTCCTGTTCTTATCAAAAGATTTTGATTGTTGGCTGCTGGTTAAACTTGGTATCTGACAAGGTAAAAGACGTCAGTGGACGTGATCATCTTAGAGCTGTAAGGCTGCTGTGGCTACCTTAAAGCTAGTGGTGATGGAGGCGTACTTGTTGTCAGCGGTTTCTGCATTGCCAATGAGGTAATCCCAGCTAGTGAACATCTTCCAGGCGAAGGTGAACCCACCCTCCTCTCCATCTCCTCCTCCACCAACATCAGCATTATTGGCCATTCTGAATAAAGAACAAAAAACAGAACCTCTTAATCATATTCTTTCCAGTAATTGACATTAAATATTTACTATTATGAGGTGATGTTGGAAGTCCTTCCAAGCTGGATGTTTTGGAGACTCACGTTCGGATCACGACCATCAGGCTGTACCCAAAGCTCCCAATCCCCACCAAGAGGTAGGACAGCGGCAGCCTGAACTTTAGCAAGCCGACAGCTCTTTGGTTGTTATAATATCCATAGAACATGACAGAGTATTTACAGTATCCCTAAAAATGGAAAAGGTTTTTTAATTGTCAGTCCTAATATACCCAGAAGGAGGGCACAAAAGGCAAGGGAACACAGATTTCACTCGAGTGCTGTTTAATGTAGAGTTTATTTTCAGGTTGGGGGATAAACTGAGATAGACAGCAGATGGGCTAATGGCAAACTCAAGCACATAAGAACCTACATACAGTGGGGAGAACAAATATTTGATACACTGCTGATTTTGCAGGTTTTCCCACTTGCAAACCATGTAGAAGTCTTTACATTTTTATCATAGGTACTCTTCAACTGTGAGTGACAGAATCTAAAAAAAAAAAAAATCCAGACAGAATCTAAAAAAAAAAAAAAAAAATCCAGATTTTTCTGAAGTAATTAATTTGAATTTATTGCATGACATGAGTATTTGATCACCTAACAACCAGTAAGAATCCTGGCTCTCACAGGCCTGTTAGTTCTTCTTTAAGAAGCCCTCCTGTTCTCCACTCATCACCTGTATTAACTGCACCTGTTTGAACTCATTATCTGTATAAAAAAAGACACCTGTCCACTCAATCAAACAAACCTTAACCTCTCCACAATGGCCAAAACCAGAGAGCTGTGTGAGGACATCAGGGATAAAATAGTAGACCAGCACAAGGCTGGGATGGACTAGAAGAAAATAGCCAAGCAGCTTGGTGAGAAGGCAAAAACTGGTGCAATTATAAGAAAATGGAAGAAGTTCAATCTGCCTCGGTCTGGGGCTCCATGCAAGATCTCACCTTGTGGGTCATCAATGATCATGAGGAAGGTGAGGGATCAGCCCAGAACTACAAGGCAGAACCTAGTCAATGATCTGAAGAGAGCTGGGACCACAATCTCAAAGACCATTACTAACACACTACGCCGCCATGGATTAAAATCCTGCAGCGCACGCAAGGTCCCCCTGCTCAAGCCAGCGCATGTCCACGTGTAAAAATTGAAAAGAAAAAAACAGCTTGAGTTGAAATGCATTTTCTTGTTATACTATTGGGAATTGTGATAACAATAATCGTTTCTCAGAATAAGGATCTTTACCAGTGGGTACCTCTGTTCCGTATCATTTTATTTTGAAAGTTGACATAAAATGTGGTACATCTGGTTTTGGCAACCACTAGGAGGAGCCAGGGCTCTTGGTGTCTCATTCATTGAAAAGCTGCTGTGTTTTCTGATATCAATTCCCTCACCCTATTCAGGGGCGTATAACACAGGCCCGTCTGATGTTTGCCAATGACCATCTGGATGATCCAGAGGAGAAATGGGAGAAGGTCATGTGGTCTGATGAGACAAAAATAGAGCTTTTTGGTCTAAACTCCATTCGCCGTGTTCGGAGGAAAAAGAAGGATAAGAACAGGCCCAAGTACACCATCCCCACCGTGAAGCATGGAGGTGGAAACATCATTCTTTGGGGATGCTTTTCTGCAAATTAGAAGATCTTAGCCAACAGCCTCCTTCCCTCAGTAAGGGCATTGAAGATTGGTCATGGCTGGGTCTTCCAGGATAACAACAAGCCGAAACACACAGCCAGGGCAACGAAGGAGTGGCTCCGTAAGAAGCATCTCAAGGTCCTGGACTGGCCTAGCCAGTCTCCAGACCTGAACCCAATCAAAAATGTTTGGAGGGAGCTTGAAAGGCAGTATTGCCCAGCAAAAGCTCAGAAACCTGAAGGATCTGGAGAAGATCTGTATGGAGGAGTGGTCCAAAATCCCTGCTGAAGTGTGTGCAAACCTCGTCAAGAACCACAGGAAACGTCTGATATCTGTAATTGCAAAGGTTTACCAAATATTAACTTTTTCTGATGTATCAAATACTTATGTCATGCAATAAAATGCTAATTAATGTGATTTTCTGGATTTTTGTTTTAGATTCTGTCACTTACAGTTGAAGAGAACCTATGATAAAAATTAAAGACTCCTACATGCTTTCTACATGAAACAAGTTCTTGATCCATACACTCAGTCTGATCATTGCCCTCTAGATGAAAACCAGAACTGAGATCATCCTTGGCTCCTAAAGCTAAAAAAGATTCATTCCATACCAGCCTTCATCCTGAGACACTGTTTACAAGTAAGAATGCTGATCTGGAAGTTGGTTATAAGAATAAGGTAGATGGGTCAAAAATAAACTGATCAAGTAACACGAAAATCCTGTGACAATTGTCACACATTGGACTAAAAATTGGTTTCAAAAAAACAAACAAAAAGAAAATTCCAAAGTCCAAAGAAAAACCTTTTACAAGCCTAAATAACTATTGATAAAGACCACTTTATAAGATTACAAGGAAGTTCTTCTGCTTGGAAGGAAAATGTAAAGAAAGGAAGAATTACATGAGACTTTCTATACTCACATTGAAGTCCATAAGAACTGAATAATCCTGAGCGGTGTCCTGCTCTGCTCTTGGTACAGTCTTTCTGGGAATAGACCCATATGGAAGACCCATGAGGACCTTGAAAGTTAAAATGCAGTGAGTTCATTTCTTCAAACTGGTTCTGTAATATGACTTTTTAACCTTGAGGGTAGTCTTCCTAAATACACTAGTTCACCTCAGGAATAACCACCAGTCCAAAGGTGAGACCAAAAAGGACGAGATTCATGCCGTACATCCAGCGCAGGAAGATGAAGTAAGAAGCAACTGATGATCCAAAGTGGCCTAAAGACATCAGTAACATTTTAAAAAATGGCATCCACCAAATCAGATTCATTTTTTCAATGTTTATTAGAGACGCTATTAAACCAAGCTTACTTTCCACCTCTTTAATCTTTCTCTCCCAGGGGATGCAGGCAGTTTTGAAATTTTCAAAATCTCTCTGAAACTTAATCCATTTCTGAGACAAAAAATACAATGCATATTTAAAGACTGAAAACAAAATCTCAAGCAAGGAATAAAAACATAAGAAGTATGGGTTTGTTTAGCCAAACCTTGGTCATCATCACTTTGTAGGCATACCACTTCCTGCCTTTTCCTTTGCCTAGAGCTCCTTCAAACTTATCCACAAATTGTTGAGCCTCCCTGCAGAGCAGCATAAAAAGGCTCAACAAGATCAAACCATATGCAGATGATACAGTTGTTTACGTAGATTTGCTGGGTTGAAAAATGGGCTAAAAAGGTTTGCCTACTTGTTTTAATCCTTTAAAAACCAAGTTTTCTCAAAAAAATAGCTTTGCAATGTAAATGTTCTTGACGAATATGTCTAATATAGTAAACAACTGAAATTACTTTCACCTAATTTTGGAGCATGATCTCATCTTATTGTTAAAATGGAAATTAAAAAACACTATAACAGTAAAATGCAATAAGCAAATTTCAGACATGAGACATTTCTTTGAAAAAAGACCAAACTTTTATGCACTTGTGCAAATTTTATGGGTCATGTTACATTTTCATAAGAAACGTTAATCATAAACAACAAAACACTGTAACCCTCTCTCTGTGAAGAGAGAGCTGAGCCGAAAAGCGAAGCTCTCGATTTACCGGTCGGTCTACGTTCCTACCCTCACCTATGGCCATGAACTTTGGGACATGACTGAAAGAACGAGATCCCGGATACAAGCGACTGAAATTAGCTTCCTCCGTAGGGTGGCCGGGCACTCCCTTAGAGATAGGGTGAGGAGCTCGGCCATCCGGGAGGGGCTCGGAGTAGAGCCGCTGCTCCTCAACATCGAGAGGAGCCAGTTGAGGTGGCTCGGGCATCTATACCGGATGCCTCCTGGAAGCCTTCCTCGGGAGGTGTTCCAGACACGTCCCACCGTGAGGAGGCCCAGGGGACGGCCCAGGACACGCTGGAGGGACTATGTCTCTCGGCTGGCCTGGGAACGCCTTGGGCTCCCCCCGAAGGAGCTGGAGGAGGTGTCTGGGGAGAGGGACGTCTGGGTGTCTCTGCTGAGTCTGCTGCCCCCGCGACCCGGTCCCGGATAAGCGGAAGAATACGAGTACGAGTACGAGTACAAAACACTGTAACATCATCATTGCAGAAAGCATTATTTTCCTTACACTTATTATAGAGTATTTTCAAGGTTATGTTTCTGTTTTAGGATTTTAAATGACGTAGTTTTGGATAAACGTATTTAGTTTGTTATATTAGAGCCGCTGCCAGTTTAGGCATCCGGAGATCGGGTCGTCGAGATCTCCACCTCTGTCCGCTGCCCGTTTTTTTTTTACACAGGTCCCTCATGGTTCCACCTGCAGGTGGTGGGCCCACTGGCTTGCCATCTTCAGATTGGAGGGGACCTCCTGCCTCAAGTGAAAGAGTTCAAATATCTGGGGTCTTGTTCACGAGTGAGGGGAGAATGGAGAGGGAGATCGACAGACGGATCGGTGTGGCTGCAGAGGTAATGAGGATGCTGTGCCGGTCTGTTGTGGTGAAGAGAGAGCTGTGCCAAAAGAGAAGCTCTCGATTTACTGGTCAGTCTTCATTCCTACCCTCACCTATGGGCATGAACTTTGGGTCGTGACCGAAAGAACGAGATCCCGGATACAAGTGGCTGAAACGAGTTTCCTCCGCAGGGAGGCCAGACACTCTCTTAAAGATAGGGTGTGGAGCTCGGCCATCCAGGAGGGGCTCGAAGTAGAGCTGCTGCTCCTTCACATCAAGAGGAGTCAGTTGAGGTGCCTCGGACATCTGTATCGGATGCCTCCTGGACGCCTCCCCTGGGAGGAGGTCCAGGACACGGCCTAGGTCACGCCGGAGGGACTAGGTCTCTTGGCTGGCCTAGGAACGCCTTGGGCTCCCCCTGGAGGAACTGGAGGAGGTGTCTGGGAGACGGACGTCTGGGCATCTCTACTAAGTCTGCTGCCCCAGCGGCCCGGTCCCGGATAAATAGGAAATATAGTTATACCAAGTTTTTAAGCCAAGTACTTTAGAATATTCTAAGTTCTTTCATTTATATAAATATTTTTATTCCAAAAGTATCTATTAAGTCATGCTAAGACTTACAGACAGAATGACAACTTGCAATATCAAAATTTTAATGTAACCTTATACTGGTTGTCTGAACCTACTTTAAGGTGGAGGTAACTTGGTCATCAAGTACTATACTATTTTATTGCAATGTACTTGGAAAATCAGGTACTAATCAATGTCCTATTAAATATAATCTCCATCTCTTCCACAGTTAGAAGTAAGAAAAACTGTAAATTAGCAAAAATGTAGCATCACACATTAAATGACAAGATTTATGATAGAAAAAGTAAAAAAATAATTATAAAATTCCTTTTAGCTCCGAGGAAAGTTGCCACTCTTGGAAAATCTCTCTAGACAGAAACATACAAGAATCTGTGCATTTTATGTCATTACTTCAAGAGAATGAGCCTCCGCTTCATCCTCCAAGGCTTGTTCCTAATATTGGCGATCAGTTTCTTCTTCTCCTCCACCTCCTCCATCAGCTGGGCCATCTCCCCCTCCGACATGGACTCTTCCTCCTCGTCTGAGTTTGAGTTGGAATCCGACGAGCTGGAGTATTTAGAGCATTGCATTTCCAGTTAAATATGTATCATCTTAATAGTGATCTCAAAATGATCTTGAAGAAACAGTATAAGTCTACTACCTAGAGTTGGATAAAGTAGAAAATCAAACTTTAATGTATTGGCACCTGAGCTATTGCTTTATTACAAAGATATATTGATAAATTTATGTTCAGCCAGATTTTACATTAAAATCTCCAAACATCAGTGATTGAGGACTCATTAAACTGAATCCTTGTTTAATTGTTCTAAATATTTAACTTATGCTAATTTTTACAAAACCAGCTTGTATCATTGCATTTACTTTTAAAGCGTGAACCCAGAAAACACACACACACACACACACACACTCTTGTTTTGCTATATGTAGTGAGGCCCATGTGTTGACTCCCATTGACTTCCATTGATTTTCAGTCATTTTCAACCCTTTCTATGCCCTAACCCTGACAATAACCCTAAACCTAACCATTGCCAGTGCATGCCTAACCCTAACCTTAACCTAAACTAAATTCACACCTCAGTCCTAAACCTAACCGTTAGCAAAATAGGTCGTGAGGACCAGCAAAATGTCCTCACTTTGGTACCAACGGTCCTCAATTTGATGGTGAAATCGGGAAAATGGTTCTCACTGTGATGCCAAGACAGGAACACACACACACACACACAGTGCCACATTTAGCAACATATCAGAAGTGATTTACAACAGGTTTTCGATTAAATAATAATAAATTAAGTTTTTGACTGTTTTATATCTCTTAAAGTCTCATTTTGACAAGTGACGTTTTTTGTAACAATTAACTTCCTGTAAGTATTTTTTTTAAATGACTTTAGAAGGTGAACGCAGCCAGCACTGACCACAGGTAATACTTACTGTAGATCTTCCACCAGATGGCAGAAGAGTATGGGATTTAAAACTGTCATACAGGTGCTGGTCATAAAATTAGAATATCATGAAAAAATTGATTTATTTCAGTAATTCCATTCAACAAGTGAAACTTGTATATAATATTCATTCATTACACACAGATATATTTCAAATGTTTCTTTCTTTTAATTTTGAGGATTATAACTGACAACTAATGAAAACCCCAAATTCACTATCTCAGAAAATTTGAATATTACTTAAAACCAATACAAAAAAGGATTTTTATAAATGTTGGCCAACTGAAAAGTATGAACATGAAAAGTATGAGCATGTACAGCACTCAATACTTAGTTAGGGCTCCTTTTGCCTGGTGCGGCGTGGCATGGAGTTGATCAGTCTGTGGTGCTGCTCGGGTGTTATGAGAGCCCAGGTTGCTCTGACAGTGGCCTTGAGCTCTTCTGAATTATTGGATCTGGGGTATTGCATCTTCCTCTTCACAATACCCCATATATTTTCTATGGGGTTAAGGTCAGGCAAGTTTGCTGGCCAATTGAGAACAGGGATACCATTGTCCTTAAACCAGGCAGTAGTAGCTTTGGCCCTGTGTGCAGGTACCAAGTCCTGTTGGAAAATGAAATCTGCATCTCCATAAAGTTGGTCAGCAGCCGGAAGCATGAAATGCTCTAAAACTTCCTGGTAGATGGCTGCGTTGACCTTGACACAGTGGACCAACACCAGCAGATGACATGGCACCCCAAACCATCACTGACTGTGGAAACTTTACACTGGACCTCAAGCAACGTGGATTCTGTGCCTCTTCTCTCTTCCTCCAGACTCTAGGAGATTGATTTCCAAAGCAAATGCAAAATTTACTTTCATCAGAGAACGTAACTTTGGACCACTCAGCAGCAGCCCAGTCCTTTTTTTCCTTAGTCTAGGCAAGCCGCTCCTGACAATGTCTCTTGTTCAAGAGTTGCTTGAGACAAGGAATGCGACAGCTGAAACCTATGTCTTGCATACGTCTGGGTGCGGTGGTTCTGGAAGAACCGACTCCAGCTGCAGTCCACTCTCTGTGAACCTCCCACACATTTCTGAATGGGTTTTGTTTCACAATCCTCTCCAGGGTGTGGTTATCCCTATTGCTTGTACACTTTTTTCTACCACATCTTTTCCTTCTCTTCGCCTCTATTAACGTGCTTGGACACAGAGCTCTGTGAACAGCCAGCCTCTTTAGCAATGACCTTTTGTGTTTTGCCCTCCTTGTGCAAAGTGTCAATGGTCATCTGTTGGACAACTGTAGAGGTCAGCAGTCTTCCACACGATTGTGTAGCCTACAGACCTAGACTGAGAGATGATTTAAAACCTTTTGCAGGTGTTTTCAGTTCCTAAGCTGATTAGATTGTGGCACAAGGTGTCTTCAATATTGAACCTTTTCATTATATTTTTATTTTCTGAGATACTGAATTTGGGGTTTTCATTAGTTGTCAGTTATAATCATCAAAATTAAAAGAAATAAACATTTGAAATATATCAGTTTGTGTGTAATGAATGAATATAATATACAAGTTTCTCTTTTTGAATGGAATTACTGAAATAAATCAATTTTTTCATGATATTCTAATTTTATGACCAGCACCATAATGTGTATAATATTCAATAATAATATAATATATAATAATGATATGTTTGGTGTTATAGGTTTATGGAGATTTAGAAACCTAGTTAGCTGCTCTCTGTTTTTCTTTCTCTGGCCTACCTGTCATCCTTCTTCTTCTTCTTCTTCTTGTCATCATCCTTGTCTTTCCCTTTGTTCTTTCCGTTGACGTCACCTTTCTTACCCTTCCCATTGTCCTCCTCCTTCCCCCCTTTCCTTCCTCCTTTCTTTCCCTTCTTTCCTTTCTCATCATCACTGTCGTCCTCCTCACTTTCTTGGGCTTTGCCACCTTTCTTCCTGTTTGCTGCTCCTCCTCTTTTCTTCTTGGGAGCCTCATCTTCGCTGTCATCATCTTTGTCTTTACCACCAACCCGTTTATTGGCAGGCCTCCTCCTGTTTGCACCTCTTGCTCGTCCTCTTGGAGCCTCATCCTCTTCATCCTCTTCGCTGTCTGCCTTTTTGCCTCTGCCTCTTCCTTTTGCACCTCCTCCTCCTCTTCCTCGGCCACCTGCCTGCTTCCTGTTTGCTCTCCTCCTGTTGCCCCCATCTAACACGTTAAATCAGATCAATCACAGCATTTGAAATCCTGAGTCTTTGTTTTAACACATAAAAGTTTGAGTAAATTTATGTTGTATATACTTACCATCGCTGTCGCTCACATCTTCATCTATCTCTATTCCAACTGAGGAAGACCGTGGATGAAAAGAGAATAAAAAAGACGACCAGCTTAATTCCGCTTCAATTCACAAACGTTTTCTGTTTTTGTCTCACTTAAATTTTTCAGCTCTTTTAACCTACTTCATGTTGTCAGGCAGATTCTATTTCAGTATTTCTTCCCTCTACAGGTGGGGCAATAATCAGGCTAGGCTGTGGCTGGTGAAATCTAACTGTCAGTAAATTCACAGTTTAACAAGGTGCAGTCACCGGTTTGGATAGCTTTCTTTTTCCATAATAAATGAAATTATCAGTTGAAAACCGCTTATTTTATAGTATCTACTCAGATTTTCTTTGTCTGACATTAAAATCAGTTTAGTGATCTGAAACATTTAAATGGGACAAATGAACACAGAAAGAGAAACAAATTATTAAAATTGTTTCCAATTCTGCAGTTTCTATCTTAAAAATAAAGCAACCATTTGTTTTTTGTTTGTCATTACAGTTTTGTGACGAGAAAACTAAATGACTGAAGCTTCCACTGACCAGAAAGCCTCGTAGAGATGCTGGAGACTTTCATCCAAATCACAGAATAAGTTACCAACAAACTATAACTAGCATATTTTCTTAAGGAATGGCAACATTCAACTCCTGGATCTGAGCAGAGCAGCAACTGGTAGACCAGTAGAGACAAAAACCAGACTGGTGGTGATGCGGTGCTTTCTATTGTCCACTTAAAAAACAATCATGTCTGAGTAATTTGAATGCACATTTCTGAAATCTTCCTGCAGCTTGGAAAACTAACCTCATGTTGCAACAGAAACGTGCAGCTCACCTTCTTCTGCAGCAGCGCTTCTTCTCGGCATGGTGGAGAAACACACACAAAAAAACAGCCTGTCCCTCTCCGTACCCTCCGTCTGCTCTGCCTCGGCTCTTCGCCAGCACCCAACTCAGGTGTCCAACGGTTCTGTTGCCATGGCGACGCCTGCAGGTGATAACAGGTGTTGCTGGCAAGGTGCAGGTAAGACAAAAGCTCTTTCGCTTTGTAACTTGGTGGGGGGGCGGTGTGTATCATGGTTTCTACATGGAGGTGATGATTCCCAGTACATTGGGTGTTGGCTGTCAGATGATCGTGGTTTCATTGGTAGCAGAGTCCCTGAAACACTCTCACTTGTCCTGTTATCTGAGAGCCGCCCAGCAGAGCTGCAGACGTCTTAAAGATTTAATGAAGGTTTAGGTTTCTTTGTGAGAGGCTTGTTTAGCGAGCTGTAAATATATAAACTTGGCTGTGCATCTGACATATTTGCTCTGGTGTTGATGCTGTTTGTAGAAAACATAACAAAGAATCAGCCAAACCTGAAGATGGTGACAGACATGAGAGCGCAGAGCTGCAAAACGAGCTGGAGAACACCTCCAAGCCTCATTAACAATGACCACAGAGCTCATCTTTTTCATGATTCAATTACACAGTCGGCTGTTCTCGCAGGTGACCTGTTGACACCTTTGTGGATGTGAAGGTGACAGGTGGCAGATCAGATATTAGTTCAGGGAAAATTCACAAAGCACATGAGCTGGTAACACGTTTTTACTCCTGCTGCATTAATATTTGAATGCGGCTCAACTTCAGTAATGAAGGAAGTTTATATAAGGTGGAGTAACGAAGAAACAAAAGCACAATATGAACAGCAACTCAAAGGCAGAATAAGTAACACAGAAATTAGTGACAGAGATGCAGAATATATCAAAATGCAAAATTACATAGTTGAATTCAAGTATAAAAAAATAATTGGGTTAGTTTTGAATATTATGAAACCCCTTTAAATATCATAATGATCTAAGTGGTTTTAGGTGATAGACCAACAAAACGTAGTGCATAAATATAACATAGATGGACCATGATGCATGTTTTTTTTAAGAAATAAAATGTTTTTGTCTTTGGCATGGATATTTATTTTGTCAGTCCTAGAGACACAATGATAGAACCACAGAATCTGATTGGCTTCCCTGTCCGTTCTGAAGAAAAGCTTCCCTGCAGGATGATGCTGCCACCATCATGTTTCACCATAGGAAATAGGAACCTATGGTGTTTGTGGAGTTGTCCTGTGGACAGATTCTCAACCTGAGCTGTGGATCTCTGCAGCTCCTCCAGATTTGCCATGGGCTTTTTGGCTGTTTCTTTGATTAATGCTCTCTTGCTTGCTATGTGGACGGCCATGCCTTGTATGTTTGCAATTGTGCCATACTCGGTCCACTTCCAGATGAGGGACTGAACTGCGCTCTGTGAGATGTTCACAGGCTTCCGAAACATTTTCCACATATATTTCCATACTTTTCAACACTTAACATTCCAGAGTTTGTAGTCCTTTACATTCATTTTTAAAAAACACTAAAGTTCAAGGTGAAGTTGTGGCAGATATTTCTGCAGTGATCAGGCTTAAAATATAAACTAGGGAAAAGGAGGGAAGGAAAGAACACAAAGGAAGCAAGGAAGTTCAAGAAATGAATTCTAGAATAAATGACAAACTAGGAAGGAAGGACATAAAGAAGGAAGGACTCAAGAAAGGAACGAATATATGATGAAAAGAAAGACACAAGGACATAATGAAGGAGACAATGACTGGAAAAAGGGACACAAGGGATGAAGGAAGAAAGTTTAAGAAAGGAAACAAGGAAAGAATGAAAAAACCCCAAAAAACAGAAAGACATGAAGGAAATGACGGAAGGAGAAGGAAGTAAAACCCCCAGTTGCTGCTCACACTGAGCCGGGTTCTACTGGAGGTTTCTTCCTTCTAGAAGCGAGTTGTTCTTTTCCACTGTCACCAAATACATCCTACAGAGGAGGAACAGCTTCCATGTCAGTGATTTAATGCAATGAGTTTGGCGTCCCATGACAGGGAGCTTTTTACTAAGTGGGATAATAAAGTGAACTTGACTGCTGTCTTTTAGAACTACGATAAAACTAGAAAGTATGTAATAAAATCTGAATCTGTCTGTATGCCTGCATTGATTTTATATTTCTGTATTTAAATCAGACCAATTTGTCTTGTAAAGTGCCTGGATATGACATTAGTCATGAGTTTGTGTCGTATAAATAAACTGATGTAGGAAAAGGAGGAAGGCAACAGCCTTTAGGCTTTACTGCTCTCCATGAGGACCAAATTACCTTTAAATCAGATTACTTCTTCTGGGTGCTCAACCTTGTTTTAATAAATGAGTTTAATTTGTTAAACTTATTTAAATAGGTACAAAATATATTTCCCAAACTTTCATAATAATATGCATACTTGAGTAAGATTAAAAGGTAACAAAGGTAAAATTAAAAGAGAACTGCTATGGTTAAAATCATGAGGCATAAATCATCAAACGTATTGTTGCAAAGTGATTTAAAATTGTTGGGGCTTTAAGAAGATATTTCTAATCTATTTTAACTTTGATTTTCCATAATAATTTATTTTAAAATCAGGTTTTAGTGTCCTCCAAGCAAATTAATACAGAATAATGTGACTTCTACGCCCTCTAGTGACTGTTCCAGATAATGAATTTCATGATGCTCATGGCTTTTCTTCCTGGAGCATTTTATTTTCAGAAAACCCAACAGAAACTACATCTGCATTTATTTTCAGTCACTGACTCATACTTTATGGTAAAGTTACTCTAACTCTGGTGACAAGCATGTTACAAGAAAAAACCTGCACGCACCAGGATGACCTGCATACTTTATACCAGAGGTCGGCAACCTTTACACTCGTAATAGCCATTTTTGCCCTCGGTCCTGCTACATAAAACCATTTTAAAGCCACTAATGTTATCTGATCTTAAGAAGAAAAAGACTATTAATTTGATTTTATATTTTTAAGTTTCAAAATAAAAACAAAACTTTTGCAAAAAATGTAAAGATTTTCTTTGCGGAAAATGTTTGAAAGCAGTTTTCAACCTAATGGCAAGAAAAATCGCATTTTTGACAAATGCAAAACCTGGATTTGTTATATTTAGAAACCTTAGTTGGGTCTCTATGATTTCTTGCCAGTTTTTATGAGCGGTTTTTGGGTGACAAGTGGGGAACACCCCTAACAGTTCACCGGTCCGTCAGACACACACAGACACTCCTAAGGGCAATTTGGAGAGACCAGTTAACCCAACAGTCATGTTTTCAGGCTGTGGGAGGAAGCCACTCACGCAAACACCATGCAGAAAGACCCCTGGCTAGATTACTTACTGCAAGCCAACTGTTTACTGTACAGTCCACCGTGCAACCTGAAACAATCATTGTCAAATTAAAAATTAAATGAAAAACGTGCCTCTTTTCTATAACAATCTGTACAGAATACTATACTGTACCTCATCTCACAAATTCAATTCAATTCAGTTTATTTATATAGCGCCAATTCACAACCCCCACAATGTCGTTCTCAAGGCACTTCCAAAAGTCAGGTACATACATTCCAATTAATCCTAATCATTTGAACAGTGCACCCCAGATTCATTTTATTTATTAAAAACTGGATAAAATTTTTTTTTCTATCCAAGAAACCCCAGCAGATTGCATCCAGTCAAATACTTGCAGCATTCACTCCTTCGGATGAGCATGTGAGAAAAGTGGACAGTCACTGGTGTTGACTTTTGCAGCAATCCCTCATACTGACGCATTGTAGCGACAGTGGAGAGGAAAAAAACCCCCTTTTAAACAGGAAGAAAAACCTCCAGCAGAACCAGGCTCGGGGTGAGCGGCCATCTGCCCCCGACCAAAAACTGGGGGTTTAGAGGGAACAGAGCAGAGACACAAAGAGAACAAAAAAGAAGCACTGATCCAGAGTATTTTCTATGGGAAGGGAAAAGTAAAAATGTTAATGGATGTAGCTCCTTTAGTCTTTTTCACCTAGAAAGAAAAAAACGTTTAAATCTGAGCCCATTTTTCAATTTTAGAGTCTGAAAGAGAGCAAAAAAGGGGTTAGTTACAGTAAAAGCTCAGTCAGTACCCCATGTCCTAGGAGGAGAGAAAGGGAGGGTTAAAACCACTGAAAAGACAGGGCCATGTGGATCATCTGTAAAAGGGTGGGGAGCATTAAGTTGTTGCCAGCAGAAGCTTGGAGGATTCCCCCTCTCCAAAAAAAGGTGTCAAAAGGGAAGCACAGAGTCAGGCCAGGTGAAAAGTTCTAGGAAGAAAAAAAGCCCAAAACAAAATTTAAAAACTGAAAAAAACAAAATAATGTAAAATTGGAGAGTAGTGTGAAAATGTAGCGAAGAGGGTGAAAAGTGGTCATTATGTCCTCCAGCAGCCTAAGCCTATAGCAGCATAACTACAGAGATACCTCAGGAAAAACCTAAGCCCCTTCAAACTATAAGCTTTATAAAAAAAGGAAAGTTTTAAAGCCTAGCCTTAAAAGTAGACAGGGTTGTCCGCCTCACGGACTAAAAATTTGGGGGGACTTTTTTCCAAGGAGAGGAGCATGATAATTAAAGGATCTGCCTTCCCATTCTACTTCTAGAGACTCTAAGGAACCACCAGTAAACCCTGCAGTCTGAGAACGAAGTGCTCTTTTAGGAACATATGGAACAATCAGATCTCTGATGTATGATGGAGCTAAAATCATTAAGGGCTTTTATATTTTGGGGGGAGAATTTTAAAAATTCTAATCTGGATTTTAACAGGGAGCCAAAAAGGGAAGGAAAAGAAAGGGGAAATATGATTCTTTTTTTTTAATTTTCATCAAGAACTCTTGCTGCAGTTTTTTTGAATCAGCAAAAGGTTTTTAACTGCATTTTGGGGACATCCTGATAGTAAAGAATTTTACAATAGTCCAGCCTTGAAGTAAAAAATGCATGGACTATTTTTTCAGCATCAATCCTGGACAGGATATTTCTAATTTTTGGGGCAATGTTCCGGAGATGAAAAAAAGGGAAATCCTGGAAAAACCTGTTTAATTTTGGGGATTTAAATGACATGTCCTGGTCAAAAATAACACCAAGGTTTTTTTCTTTATTATCGGAGGTCAAAATTTTTTGCCATCCAGGTTAAGTGATTGACTAAACGTTTTTTTTTAAAGACTCCGGTCCAAAAAACGGCAACTTCTCTCTTGTCTGAATTTAGAAGGCAGAAAATTTAAAAAGTCATCCAAATTTTTATATCCTTTCAAGACATGCTTGTAGTCTATCTAACTGGTTTGGGCTCATCAGGATTTTATGGATAAGTAAAGCTGAGTATCATCAGCCTAACAGTGAAAATTTATTCTATGCTGCCTGATAATTTGACCTATTGGAAGAATATATATAGTAAAGAGAATTGGCCCAAGTACTGACCTATCTGCATTAAATTTTTTCTACATTATGCTGTGAGACCAACACAACAATAATTAAACTGTGTAGAGTGATTTTTATTCAGCCCCAAAGTTGCTGGTAGGCTTGTAGTCTCATCTAAGCAGAGCACCTTCTCCCACATTTGCTGTGCTGCCTTCACGGCTTGTGGCAAACTGCCCGACTTTCTGGTGTCGTCCTTGGTCTTCATTTTTTCTAAAAATAAAGATTGTTGCACAAAACCAGTTTTTAGGGGCATCAGAGTAAATGAGACGTTTTGAGGTTCTATGACACTGCAATCTGGAGAACATAGTTTGATAGTATCTAGACTTGTTTAGGAGAACATGCTCAAACATCTAGACCCGCTTATCCTTGCAAAGTCACTGTGAGGCTGGTGACCATCTTGTGGTCATAGTTCAATAGAAAGACGCACCAAACAGCCCTGCACTCACATAAAATCCCTCTTAAAAACACTTTAAAAAGACCAGTTAACCTAAAATTGTGGGCGGAAGACAAAGAACCCCTGAAACAAACTCGTGGATGGATGGGAAGAACATGCAACCTGAAAGCAGAACGTCCCCATACCTTCTAGCTGCCACGGTGTCAATAACTGCTCCTCCATGGAGCCACAACACAAACATGTTAAATCCAAATTTAATAGTTGAAGCATTATTTCATGCAAATCAATAAAATTGTTATATTTCCATTCACTGACCATTAATCTATACAAGGGTTGTATGTTGACCTATTAAACCTCTTCCATCATGGAAACAAACATTTCGAGCTACCAAAATTAGTTTCATTATTTTTTTTCTAGAACAGAAAGTTAAGTGGAAGGACAAACTATGGTCAATAATTGAAAGTGTGAAAGAAACAGCCTTGAAAATTAAAAGCTTGAAATATCTTCCTGTGTGTAATGAATTTATGTTGACTGAGTTTGATTTTTTAAAAACAGAATTACAGAAATAAATTCTAGTTGACTGAGACACACCTGCATATTTCAGCTGCTGAAGAGATGACATTAAAGGACCCACCGTTCCCTGCTGTGTATTTGTGAACATAATTTATTTACATCATACAATATTGGAAGATTAAACACACACACTGCAGATTAGAAATACAAAGGTTTGTACAAAGGTTTAGAACTAAAAGGGGATAAAAAAGCAGCAAGACCCACAAAGAAAAACATTAACTGTGAAAATCTTAAAACTTTCAACCACCAGCCTCACTAAGCACACAATCAGTTTGCCTCAAAAAATATTCACCCACCAGCTGGTTACTACTAGTCCATCCAAAACATAAGTCATCATCCTGCTACAGCGTGACTCGTCAAAGAAAACAAACAGGTGAAAAATGAACCCTTCCAAAACGCTACGAGTCATACAAACCACACGCACACACACACACACACACACACTAGTGTTTGGGAAAGCTAATTAACGGCAACATCTGGAAAGCCAAAGGGACAGTCTTCATGTGATGTGGACGGTTTGAGGACTCAATCTGATGCAAATGTTTGCAGAGGGGCACAACATGACAGGGCGTCACGAGTAAAGGTTGGCAAAAATGTCCCTAAAAAAGCAATCAGAGCTGTGGATTTAAGTTAGAGCAACGTACTGGCAGCAGAGATCCAGAAATCCAGAGGGTTAAACGCTGACCTCTTAAGGAGGTCAAAAACTGACAAAAAAAAAATTATTCCATTTTGCTACTCAAGCCAGCAGAGAGCAAGCACAAACAGTTCACCAAAACCCAGAGCGGGAAGCCATCAGCAGGATGTTTTATAGGAAAACACCACCTTCATCTGTCCCCTCCTCCCCCAGGTCCAAAAGCATATATAGTCCTTGTTTAAAACAAGGCTCCGAATGCTGCGGTGAAATCACCAAAAGAAAGAAAAACACATTGGCAGAATACGCAAACAGGGTCAGAACTGGAAGGAGAAATCCTGTAACAAAGGAGAGGAAAAGAAAAAACAAGGTGGGCTCAGGTCCATGTTCTGAAATCTGATTGCTCTCCATGTTTAGAGTCAAACAGAGTGATCTCTTCATATTCTCTGGATCTTCTCAGCCACCACCATGGGGTTCTCTTTACGGATCTTGGCAGCGGCATCGGCTTTATAGTCGTACGGACAGTCGTGTTTGTCGGAGTAACGGTGGATCCCACAGAACAGATTCCCACAGCGGCAGCCGAAACCTGGAATTTCAAGAAGTCAGAGACAATTTATTTCCAAAAATGTGCACAGAAACATCTTTCCAGATCAACATGTAAAACCAGGATATTTTTTAAATAATAGAACTTTATTTTTATAGGGACGACACAGTTGGAGTGAAAGCGGTGTGCTGGAAAGATGTTATACCTACCACTAGTTTTCCAGTCCTGAACCCAGTTGGACTTTTACATGAACAAGTAACTCCAGCTAAAGCGACGTTATGCTACATAATAAACTAAAATGACAAACCTTCCATAATTTTCCAGTGAAAACAATCCCATATACAGCTGAAGCCAGATATTTACATACTTTACTGTCGGAGATCAAATCAGACTAAGCGTTTCCTGCTTTGGGCTCGTTATGATAAACTGAAGTATTTATATTTCTTAACTGACAGAATAATGTGATTTCCTTTATCCTTCTTCAGAGGTTTACATACACTTATGCCTTTAAACAATGTTGAAAAAAGGTCCAGCTGTCTGAAGGTGCCACATTCATCTGTTCAATTATATTTAAACAGCCTGGGAAGGTCCAGCCATCATTCTGTTCAGGAAGAAGACGGGTTCTGTGTCCTAGAGATGAACGGGTTCAACCTCAGGACAAAACATCTAGTGAAGATGGTGGCTGAGGCTGGTAGAAGAACACCAATGATCGACAGTGAAATGAGCTTCTGACATGGGCTGAAAGGCCACTCAGCAAGGAAGAAGCCATTAATCCTGAAGCAACACATAAAGCCAGATTACAGTTTGCTAAGACACTCGGGGACAAAAATCGTAATTTCTGGAGACATGTCCTGTGGTCCGATGAAGCAAACTGAAGTCTTTGCTCGTAACCATGGTTACATTAAGAAGAAAACGTGCACTATCCCAGCTGTGATGTACGAAGGGTGGCAGGATCATCATGTGGGGATGTTCTGCTGCAGGAGGGACTGGTGCACTTCGCAGAGCAGGTGGCATCATTAGGGAACATTATATGAAAGCAAAATCTTCAATGACATCAGCCAGGAAGTTAAAGCTGGGTCTTCAAAAAGGACAATGACTCTAATCATACCACTAGATTAGCTATAAACATGGCTTATGGACATTAAAATCAATGTTTTGGAGTGGACATCCTGACTCATACCAATACAAAGCTTATTAACCTGACCCAGTTACACCAGTTCTATCAGGAGGAATGGGCTAAACACCAGCAAACATTGTGGAAGACTACCCAAGTTACACAGTCTAAAATCTATTTCTAACAGGCAAATAGTAAACTTTTGTCTTTAAAAAATGCTGTCAAACAAATTTCTCTCATTCTGTCTTTAACAAATAGAAATGATCCCGACTGAACCTAAAGAGGAAAAGTTTAGTCTGATTTAATGTTCGAACGCTAAAGAAAGAGACAAATAGGTTGTGTGAAACTTGCAGCAATTCTGATCAAGTTTTGTGTTTTGTTCAAAGCTGTTCAGATGATTTTGCTCCTGTTCCATAAAAGCTAACTGGTAGATCTGAAATACATGAAATGTTTTCAGCGTAAGGAAAACAATAAAACATGAAATTTTAACAGCTTGTTCAAATCTTCAGGCCAAGTCCACGGTTTTCTCAGAACTCCCTGGAAACCGTCGCAAGAAAATGCCTCAAGAAAAATAAAATGCACAAAAAACAATGACATTTTCAGGTTGAGTTAAACAGCTGTTTACAATAAAATAATCCTGTATTTCTGGAAAACATGAACATGGCACAATAAAAGTGACATATGATAGAACAGGTTTTCCTATTCTTACCTGTAAGGCCGATTTTTTTGCGACACATGAAGCAACGGTTCTTTTTGGGTTTGGGGGGCTCGGGGGCGTTGACTTCTTCACTGCCGGCAGTGGACGGATGCGAACGTGAACTTGGGGGCTGACTGACAACTAGAGACACACGGGGAAAACATTTCCATCACGTCAGATTGGTTTTTAAAACAAAACACTTGCTTTAAAATTAAAAGAAAAAATGGATGTTTATGAATCCGCTCAGCAGGAGATCCAGTAACAATCAGAAGCAAAACACTGCGGATTTATCCTCCTGTAGGACCGTTTGACTGCGTAACAACACACACACGGCGCCACTAAATTGCCAACGGTATGTTTATCATTAGTCCGTTTGGTACCAACCTGCTTCTGTGTCTTCTACTTTGCTCACTGATGCCAATTTCTCCTCAGACGACAGCCTCATTTCAGTCATCTGTTGTGTTACTGAGGTGGCAGCTGAACTCCCGCTTTGAAGAGCAGAGAGAGAAACAAAGCATGAAGCTTAAATGTGACCTTTTGGTTTATATTTGCTCTATTTGTAACCTTTTTTATTTTAAATGCTCAGTTAGGGATTCTTTTTCTCCCCAAGAATTTGATTCATAAAATGAGGCAGGAAACAATTTATAGACTTTTTGTTTTTCTATAATTATTCAGACCAGAAAAAACATTTTTTAGCCAAGATTTTTCATATCTTGATGATTTTCCTCCCACTATCAGATTGTGGATGACTCATCTTTCTCGCGTGTTTCTTTTGGATTTTGAGTCATGATGCAAAGTTGTGTTTTGATAACCAGTATCTTTGGATATAACAGAAATAACAGAAAAGCTTTTGACATTTGTTGAGGAAGAACCTCAGCAGGACCTTCTCACCTGAGGGCATCTGTGGCTGAAGCATCGGAGGCCGCCGCCGCCGCCGCCTCAGCTGCCACCTCCGCAGCAGCAACTGCGGCAGCTGCAGCATTGTTCAATGTATCCTCTAAACTCTGGATTGCAGACTCCTCAGCTGCGGAGCTACTGCCTGATGGAGGAAAAAAATTAAATAAAATCCCATCATGCCAAAGTCAGGTGGTGGACACAAAGTCGGAGGGACGTTTGAAGGCAGATGGTCTCACCAATCGGGCTCAAAGAACTAAGTCCTCCATTGTTCTGTCTCGACAGGTGTTCCTTGTGGCAAACAGAGCACATGCCATTAGTCCTAGGGTTACCATAGAAACCACAGCCAGTGGCACAGAGCATAGGAACTGGGCTCTGATTGGTCTCCTGGGCCATAGCAATGTCTGCCACCAACAGAGAGATCCTGAAGACAACCAAAGACACACCGTTAGCACAACTAAAGAAAAAAGTCACACACATATGAAAATAATGAACGAATAATTAGTCTTTATTTTGGATACATTCATTAATGCATCTCAGAAGAACAAACAAAGCCGCTTCACACTCCGTATCCGAAAAAGGAACCTATATTGAAACCTATAAATAACTTTTTAACCAATGTTGAGCAACATGTCTTATGCCACATTGTTCACATTTCTGTACAGGAATAAGTTATCAATAGTGTCAAATGCTCTTCGTAAATCAATAAAGGCTCCAATAGCATCATGTTTATCTATTGCTGTTCCTGTATTTTCTATAAATTTCATGGATCAGTTACTTTTAAAACCAGACTGCCGATCATCTAAAAGCCCATATTTCTCAATAAAGGCATTAAGCTTTTCCAGTATTTTACAAAACTGAGGTAAGAAATAAATAGGTTTATAATTTGATGTTTGTCACCATTTTTATAGATTGGGATCACTTCAGCAATTTTCATTTTTTCAGGGAAGATACCCAGTTAAAGGACTGGTTACAATGACCTGAGCTGATCATTCAGGCAAGCTTCAGGAGGATTAGCTTACAAACAAATATAGAGTCATTAATCCAGAGTTAAATATGTCCAACCTTTATATTTCTGCTTCATCTAAAGCTTTACAGTGCAAATGTTTCTTTACATTTTCCTTCCATGCAGTCTGCATTTCTTTGGTGCCTTTAAGGTCCTAATCAATCTGTAATATTTTGTCTCCTATGCATTAAAACTCTGCTTGCCAAGAATATATTTGGCTAGTTGGACGGACCATCACAGCACACAGCTCATATAGATCTAAGTAACTATGTTCCAAAGGGAGACTGGGGAAATTGTGGTGGAGCAGAAACAGAAACCAGGAGAGTTTGGATTAATCGATATCATCTCAATAGGTCTCTAGACGGTTTCCTTTTAATCAGTACTTTTACTCAAGCACAGTTAATCAAACTAAAATTAAATTACAAAACCTCATTAAGTTAATTTTTTTGAGCACTGGATCAGTAATGTTTGTCCTGTACCCAGTATGTCAAACAGAGGTGGGTGCATTTCCATGTTGACATGCCTGCAGAGCTCCATGCAGCCCCAGGTTTACACGTCACTGTTCATGACTGTTTCCCCCGCTGTTACAGAAGTACAATGTGACACTGACCTTAAAATCACACTAACAGGTTCTATCAACTAGGACGGCTGCACACACATTTATTCAAACACAAACCCCAAGAGGTGACCCTGTCTGAATTTGTCTCGGTAGTTCCTGAAAAGACAATGGGTTCCTTCTAAGCAAAGTAGTTTTCATAGGAGCAGTTTGTTATTTAGGCTTCATCCCTGAATGTTACACTACTGTTATAGATATTTCCTAACAGTGGTGAGTCCTAAGAAAAAACAGGACACATATGTGGTTATTGTTTTTATTCGGGTTGAGAAAACCAGGAATGAGTTTTATAAACTATTAGACATTTGCGAGGATCCTAAGATGCACGTAATCCTCCACCAATCCAAAGTCCAGGGACGTCTACCACAAGCACAGGTGGATCTTAATAAATCTGGAAATTGACTAAAAGTGCTTTTCTTTCAGGAACTGAGTCCAAACTGCACCAACTTTGTATCCCATTGAGGCAGCAGCTATTCTTGGTTCCTTTGCACATTTTTTCAACCTCACTTTTCCCTTCCACTAAGCTTTCCATTAAAATGTTTGGGTACAGCACCCTGAATAGACAGCTTATTTAGCAATGACCAAGTCAGGAGTCTCTTCTAGGATTGTGGAACATTTTTCTGCATTTTATATCCCATTTTTAATTGCTCTTATATATTATTGGGGGGTCGGGGATGGGGGAATCCAGATGATGGAAAAATGTGTTTAGTAAATCTCAAAAATGTGAGAAAGAAATTAGTAAATCGAACTGATATGACCACGATCTTCCCATGTAGTTCTATACTCCGCATCTTTATTAGGGAGTGTGTCCTGAGAGGTATAATATTATAGCTTGTCCTATAAACAGTAACATGTTCGCGTACCCTCACTTTCATATTTAGTGTACCTAAAATTAGGCTGGTAGTATTTGTACACTGCTGTACATCATGTGCTGTTTGACACAAGGGACACAGATCAGTATGAAGTTCCAACCTCAACCCAACCCAACAAAAAGGGGCAACACTTTTCATTCAACTTAAACTTGGAACACATTTAACACATTAAGCCACTTTGGTTCACAGCCTTTCACAGGTTGCTAGGTATTTTAATCCGACAATTATTTTAAAATAATGTAATTGTTGGTCTACAATGCTGAAATCATTTCAAAATGCTTAATGCTCTTTCAAATTAAAATCAGTTTCTACTGTCTTGAATTTTTGAAATGTTGGAATGAAAGAAAAATACTTTCACCAACATGAAGCTACCTCCTATTGAATTAATGCTCTTAACCTGTGATCCACCTGAGTTTTTGGTAGAAAAATAACTTGTGCAAATTATTTAAAACAAATCGTCATCATCGACTCACGTCAGATAAATACTATTGATTCCTTAAGCCCAATACCTGATTACCACCGAGACAAAAACCAGTAAAGGTGTACTCCCTGACCCAGTAGCTAGTTATTTCTAGCAGCAGCGTGGAGAATACCTGATTATTTCGTAAAAAGATTAAAAATGAGAATAGAGGCAACACGACATTCTGAGTTAGATTAAACTAAACCAGTGATATGATTTTGTTGTCTTCATGAGTTTCGTGATGGATTTATCGGCCACAACCGTTTTAAATCTACAAATCCACTGAGTCATGCTAGCAGGCTAATGCCCGATGCTAACTGCTCTGCTATGGAAAAAAACATTAAACTGATTGACACGGCTGTTGTCAACATTAGATTTGTGTTACAGACGTTTACGACGTTGACTGAAATGCAATAACTTAGAGCTATATTAATAAATATGTATTTTTTATTCATATAAAAAACGGTGCTTGTATGGTTAGCCACATTGGCAGCTAATGCTTTTTCTTTGCTGCTAGCAGATTAACGTTAGCCACGTTAAAACATGTAAAATAATAAAATGATCACCTTTGTACTAAACCTAATAAAGGTTATTCCTAGTAATAAATCGACATTTGACCAAAATACTTTTCATTTCTAAGAAAACTCGTAATTATGAAATATAAAGTTTCCGAAGACACGTGCTAGCAAAGCCTTTCTCTAATCTGCTTTTCATTAAAAAATACTACATCGGCTTGAATATTATTCGCTGACATGTTCGCATATAATTACCTTTTTTTTTTGTTTTTATGTTTTGACCAATTAAAGGAGTAGGAACATGTTCAGAAAGACGGGTTTAACTTACCCTTTGTGACTGAGGAACGCTGCTTTACTAAGCAGGTTTAGCGATCACGACCAAATAACTTGGACCTATCCTGAAGCTAATTATCTGTCTCACTAACTAGGGCCGTCTAGGTAAGTATTGGTTCATTTCTTTCCTTCGCTTCGCTTCGGACTTTTCTCGGGTCGGGGGTAGGAGCTTGTTTTAATATCGACAGCCCCTCGTTCTGTCGCGCTGTGGTGGCATCTGTTTTGTTTTACGTGTCGGCGTTCTAATGCTGGGAATTGCGACTCGTTTCCGGGATCCGAATCATTTGGCTCGGATCACTTTAAAGGTTCAATTCTTTCGGTCACCTCAGTTCTACAATAAATTACAATATATTCGAAACGCAATTTAATAAAAAATAAATAAATAAAGTGAAACTCTGTGCCTGTCCACTCCTCCTTCAGATTCAGGGACCTTGGTTTCCAAATTAAATGCAAAATTAACAAATGTTTGAAATAATTGACTTTGGACCACTGAAGAATAGACTGGACATTTTTCTCAGCCCATGAAAAATACAAAAACGCTGTTGTCTCTGGTTCAGGCGTGGTTTAAACACTATTAAAATTAAATTTGTAGCTCATGTCCTAGATATGTCTGTTTTTGTTTGCCAGGATCAAAATGTTGTCTTTATGAGGTTATTATAATTTTACTCTGCAGTTTGAATTTTTTAGTTCCAAGCTGAATTTTTTTTTAAGGAAACACCTCCTAAATTGGGTTGCACGGTGGAGCAGTTGGTATCACTGTTGCCTTGCAGCAAGAAGGTCCTCTGTTCGCAGGGGGTCTTTCTGCATGGAGTTTGCATGTTCTCCCCGTGCATGCGGGGATTCTCACCGGGTACTCCGGCTTCCTCCCACAGTCCAAAGACATGCCTGTTAGGTTAATTGGTCTCTCTAAATATGCCCTTAGGTGTGTGAATGAGTGTGTGCATGGTTGTTTGTGTGTTGCCCTGCGATGGACTGGTGACCTGTCCAGGGTGTACCCCCACCCGTAGACAGCTGGAGATCCCTTGACCCATCTGGAAGAAGCGGTATTGAAAATGACTGACTGACTGACCTCCTAAATTTGGAATTCTGAACTGGAAAGTAAATCAACACCAAGCTCCATGTCCTGCATCAAACCTTGATAGACAATCATTATTGGACAAATTCTTGGCCAACGTCCAACACATATGGTCCCCATAATAAAATAATGGCTGGGATGGGGAAGGTGGAGCTTGATTGTCCAATATATCCCACAGACGTCTAGTATTGGGATCATAAAAATTTGACCAAGTCAACACCGCAAGCTAGTCTTTTTCTTCCTTGAATTCAATTAAATTCAATTCAGTTTATTTATATAGCGCTAATTCACAACACATGTTGTCTCAAGGCACTTCACAAAACTCAGGTACATACATTCCAATTAGTCCTAATCACTGAACAGTGCAGCCAGATTCTGTTATTTATTCAAATTGGATAAAAAGTTTTTCTATCTAAGGAAACCCAGCAGATTGCATCCAGTCAGTGACTTGCAGCATTCACTCCTCCTGGATGAGCATATAGAGACAGTGGACAGTCACTGACGTTGACTTTGCAGCAATCCCTCATACTGAGCATGCATGTAGCGACAGTGGAGAGGAAAAACTCCCTTTTAACAGGAAGAAACCTCCAGCAGAACCAGGCTCAGTGTGTGCGGCCATCTGCCACGACCGACTGGGGGTTAGAGAGAACAGAGCAGAGACACAAAGAGAACACAGAAGCACTGATCCAGCAGTACGTTCTATGGGAAGTAAAAGTAAATGTTAATGGATGTAGCTCCTTTAGTCGTTTCACCTAGAAAGAAAGAACAGATAAACTCTGAGCCAGTTTTCAAGGTTAGAGTCTGAAAGAGAGCACATAGAGTTAGTTACAGTAAAAGCTCAGTCAGTAGCTATGTCTAGGAGAGAGAAAGGGTTAAACACTGAAAGACAGGGCCATGTGGATCATCAGTAGAGGGTGAGCATCAAGTTGTTGCCAGCAGAAGCTCGGACGATTCCCCTCTCCAGAAAGGTGTCACAGGTAGACACAGAGTCAGGCCAGGTGTAGCTTCTAGGAAGAGAAAAGAGAGAGAACAAAGTTAAAAGCTGAAATAACAGCAAATAATGTAAAATTGGAGAGTAGTGTGAGAATGTAGCGAAGAGGTTGAAAGTGGTCATAATGTCCTCCAGCAGCCTAAGCCTATAGCAGCATTACTACAGAGATAGCTCAGGATAACCTAAGCCACTCTAACTATAAGCTTTATCAAAAAGGAAGGTTTTAAGCCTAGCCTTAAAAGTAGACAGTTTGTCCATCTAGAGCCCACTGATGGCCATTGTTATACTAAAAACCACACTGAATCATTCCTGGGCCATTTTTCCTTTTTAGCAGTGAGTAGACAATCCATAAAGAATCCCTTATGGAGCCTGTTTTCAGCCTATTTCCTACCCATATGGGCCTCATACGTAAGTATTGATTGGGGGATATGCTGGCTGACTGGACTGTGTCTTTCATACTTTTACTCCTCTTTATTTTACATTCTGATCATATGATCGCAATAAAGACTAAACCAGCCTCCCATCGTTCATTTCAATGAATTAGCATTTTGAACTGGATCGTACACGATCGACACTTCCTATTGCCTTTGCTCTTTTCTACTTCTGGTAGATGTCAACGAAATTGTGATCCTGTGATTGGATGGCGGCCACCAAAGATTTCAGCACATTGGAAAACAGCAAAGCTGCTTTTCTGGGCTGCAGTTTCATGTTGCTGTTGATGTGTATTAAAGGAGGGAATGTTCACCACCTTAAACACAGCGTTGCTGTTGTTGGTACAAGTTGTGGAGGATATGTTATCATTCTTCTCAGGGTGCTGCGGGCTTTTAGGTTACTATAGGTGATCTTGTTTTCTTAAAACAGGTCTGCTAAATTAAATGCTTTAGAAGAACCAGTGATTAATGCTGCAAACCCAAAAGCTCAAGGTTCAGGTCACAATGAATATAATTATGATCTTATGAATTTGCATCACACAAAGGGCTACAATATAAAAGTCCATGCAGAGAGCTTCATGTTTATCAAGCATTATTTACCCACCAGGAATAATAACATCAAGAGTCCAGTTCAGTTATTGACTTTGCAGATCTGTATTTTTCACACTTTTTACAGTTTTGTCCTGTAGAACCACATTTAGCAGCAATAATTCTCCATAGTCATTTCTTACATCATTGTGGAACAATTTTGGGTAACTCTTGCTTCAGTTCATTGTAGTTTGCAAACGCTTTTATTGTAGAACTCTCTGAAGAGCAGCATTTCAATCAGGTTCAGGTCTGGACTTAGATTGGACCATTGGAATACCTTGATTCTTCTCTTTTTCTCCCATTCCGTTGTAGATTTGCTGCTGTCTTTGGGATCGTTGTACTGTTGACTGCCCAGTTTGGACTCAGATTAATCTGACAGACAGATGGCTTCACATTTGACTCTACAATACTTTAGAACACAGAGCAGTTCATTCAGGTGGTATAAGGTGTGCTAATATGTAGTGTTTGGTTGTGGTTCATTCAGATGCGACTTTGCAAACCTAGCCGAGTCTAATGGCAATATTATTTTTAGAGAGAAATAGTTTTCTTCTCCAATCCAATCCTATGAGCAACACTTGTTCAACCTGTTTCAATTCATATATATTTAGGGGGAAACTAGCTGGGACATCCAATCCTAGGAAGATTAGCAGCAGCCTTAAATGTCTTGCACTTACATATAATCTTTCTCACCGTCTAAGGATGGAGTTGGCAGCATAAGACGAATGTCAGCTAATACATCATTATTGTTTTATATGTGTTGTAGGTTATTTTCTACAACTTTAACAATTGCTTCATTGCTAATGTCATTCCATCTTGGCATTAAATTAAAACCCACCAAACCCACCAAGAAGCTGGAGGCCAAGCTCCCACAAAACAATATCAGAGATGTGTGAAGAAGATCGCAGGCTTTAAGCAGAAGGATGATCAGACTGATGGATGGCTGGATAGAGCCGATGAACTAAACATATTCTTCAATAGGTCCAGTTCAGAAACAAGCTCAGCATCCTCCTCTCCTGCTCACAGCCAAACAGACACCCCGCCCTCCTTTGACCCACAGCTTTTCTGTCACACCTCAAATGTTTTGTTTTCCACCTCAACCATGGACCCTTCTGCTTCTACATGTTTGCCTTCAACCAAATCAGAAGATGCTTATGTTCCCTTTGCCTGGCCGATTCAAGAAATCAGGAGAAGAGACAACTGGAAAGACTGAACCAGAACAAGGTTGCAGGTCCAGATCGGTCAGTCCTAGAGTCCTGAAGATCTGTGCAGAGCAGCTCTGTGGGATTCTGCAGCACCTCTTCAACCTTAACCTGGCCCAGAAGAAGGTTCCAGTGTTGTGGAAGACCTCCTGTCTTGTTCCGGTACCAAAGAAAACTCAACCATCAGTCCTCAATGACTATAGACCTGTTGCCCTGACATCCCACATCATGAAGGTCCTAGAAAGATTCCTGTTGGCCCACCCGAGTAAGCAAACAATAAACTATCAGGACCTCCTTCAGTTTACTTATTGCTGTGGAGTTGAAGATGCCATCAAAGACCTGCTTCAACAAACCCACTGTCATCAGGACAAAGCCAGCAGCACTGTGAGGATCATGTTCTTTGATTTCTCCAGAACATTTAACACAATTCAACCTTATTTGTCAGAAGCTTCAGAAGATTCAAGTGGAGGCCTGAACAATCTCCTGGTTCAAATACTACCTGACAAACAGACCACAGTTTGTGAGACTGAAGGGTTGTGTGTCTAACCAGGTAGTCAGCAGCACAGGAGCACCACAGGGGACGGTATTCTCACCATTCCTTTTCACTTTGTACATCTCAGACCTCCAGGACCAGACAGACTCCTGTCATCTGCAGATGATTCTGCAGTAGTGGGGTGGATCAGAGATGGACAAGTAGCTGTGTACAGGGAGCTGGTGCACCCCTTTGTGGCATGGTGTGGAAACAATCATCTCATCTTGAACACGAATAAAACAAAGGAGATCATTGTAGATTTTAAGGGAAACAGGAATCTTCATGGGAGAAGAAGTGGAGGTGGTGGATGAGTATAAAAACCTTGGTGTTCACCTGGACAACAGACTGAAGTGGAGATGCAACTGTGAAGCTGTCTACAAGAAGGGACAGAGCAGACTTCTTGAGGAAGTCTTCTTGGTTATGGTCAATATGACAGAGAGAGATATCCCAATCGTTGTGGTTTTTAGTATAACAATGGCCATCAGTGGGCTCTAGATGGACAAACTGTCTACTTTTACAGAGTTTATCTGTACCCATCTGAATTGAATTGAAGCTTAGGACCTTCGGTGTTTCCAGCAAGATGCTTCATATCTTCTATCAGTCTGTTGTGGAGAGTGTGATCTCTTTTGCCATAATCTGCTAGGGTAGCAGCATCAGAGCCAGGGACTAGCTCAACAAGCTAATAAAGAAGGCTGGCTCTGTTCAGGGGACCCCTCTGGAACCTCTGGAGATCATTGTGCATAAATGAAGAACATTATGGAGAACACTGAGCATCCTCTTCATCAGACTGTTGTACAACAACAGTGTCTTCAGTCAAAGGCTTCTTCAGATCTGCTGTAAGCCAGACGCTACAGCAGATCCTTCCTGCCCACAGCCATCAGCATCTACAACGGCTCTTTGAAGAAACCTACATAATATGAGCTACAACAGCAATTAATTTCCCTTTGGGATGAATAAAGTATTTTTGAACCAAATTAAATTTGAATTGAATGATTAGTAGCACCTGGCTACTATGTTTCTATTTATGTTTTTCCACACATCACTATTCCATTTTGGCTTAATTATTTCTTGAAAGTAAGTAATATGTAGAATATGTTTTGTGTTGTTATATATTTGAGGTTAGATTTAAATAACTTTAGAAAGTGGTAAAAACTTTAATGCTCAAAAACCTTTCTGATTTACAGAAAATGGTCGGAAAAAAACCAAATATAAAGGTAGTATTAATGTAAAACAAATTTAATATTCTTGATCTCAAGAATAAACACGTAACAGGAAAAGGAAATATATCCAGGTCTCACGTCACCATCGGTTGTCCAGGAAACGCATTTAAAGCAACTGCGCTCGACCAATCAGACCAACGGAGGATCCATCTTTCATCCAATGAGCTTTGAGCGGGCGAGGATTTAAACCAACACTGCAGAGCTCATCACCAAACCAATTTTCCCCTTCATACGACTGTTCGCTGGAGCCACGCAGAGTTCAAAAATGGCTCTTCGAGTGACCAGAGTGAGTATTTATTCCTTTCTAGTAATCTTTACACGAGTTTGAAACATCTTTGGTTTAACTTGGTTGTGTTTAACACTTAAAATGCGGTATTTTTGTTTCGTCCTGGTTCATACGTTCCAAGTTAAAACTATTTAGCGTGCTTTACGTCTTTGGGTAGGTCAGGCTATCTGATAAACCATGTTGGGTTTTTGTATCTGCAGAATCGCCTCGCTTCCACCAGGACCGAGCTCGGAGCAGTGAAGGCCTGTTCGGTGACTGGGCCCGGACTGAAACCCCGGGCTGCCCTGGGTGAGATCGGAAACATCGCTGCTAACAAAGAGAACCTGAAGAAGGTAAAACTCATTTCTTCAAGCCAACAACGCATTATTGAGGAATGCCTCTCCAGTATATTTTCATTATGATTGTCACAACAGGTTTTAAGAGGTGTAGACATTTCCAAGATAGTTTTGCTTTCGGGACAGCGTTTGTTATCTAGTATTCAACAAGGAGGCGCTGCTACTAAATTCTTGCCCTACTATCAGACAAAGGTGGATATTAAGTAGGACTCAAATGCTTAAAAAGACCGTCTAGTCCTGCAATGCTCCAAACGTCAAGCCTTTCCTGCAGACGCTGAACACAAACTCCTAATACTGCTTGTGAGAGCGAGGTTTGGGGCTTCCTGATACTCGCAGAAACCTGGAAAGCCCCTTTATCATTAAATGTTCGGGATGGGCTTGTAAGAGTGCTGCCATAAACTTAGTTTTTCAAAAGTAAACAATATAACTAGAATGGAATTTGTATGGGTTTAAAGGTCAATCAAAATTTCAATGTACATATTCATGATCTTAATCTACAAAATGTCCGTCTTTTAAGGAATTAAATCTGCATATAAAGCAGACATCATATCATATTTTGGATTTGCTCCCCAAGACATGATTAAGGTTGTCGTCTCAAGGCCCTTTTCCAAAGTCACTTCCGTCATATCCTACAGATTTCAAGGCGGATACATATATTCCAATCAATCCTGACTATCAAACAGTGCAGTCAGATTCAGTTCATAATTCAAACTGGTTAAATATTTTTTTAAGAGAACCCAGCAGATTGCATTTAGCTTTAGCATCTCAGACTGTGAGCTGGAAGTTGTTGCAGCACTTTTCCTTTGGTTTTGAATTGAACAAAGCCCTTTCCCTGGTGTGCCGATTTTTAATGCATGACACTTAATTTAAATATTCAAACAATTTCAATAAGCATTTTAAACTTCAGTCTTAAACTAAAAGTAGTCGTACTGGTTGTAACTTGTACTCTGTGGCAATGGAAGGAGTACACTTTTTTTTTAATGGGTCTAAAATCTTTCTCGTGTTGAGTGAGTTTACTACTACTACTACACAGGGGTCGGGCTTTGATGGAGCCAGGTTTTTATACAGTACAGCTAACTCTCCAGTTCTGTAACTTTATTTATCTTCAGAATGTGAAGCCGGAGGCGGTAAAGAAGACAAAAGTCACTGAAAAAGCCGAAAAGGCCAAAAAGCCTGATGTTGCTGTTGAACCCGTGCCTGAAGCAAAGGTGAGTTGCTTGCATGCAGGTGGTCATGATGTCCAACTGCTGGGAATCAGCAACTATAATACTGCTCTCTTCGTTCAGGTTCAGCCGGAGCCAATGTCTCCCACCCCTATGGAGACCTCTGGCTGTGAACCAGCTGACCTCTGTCAGGCGTTTTCAGACGTTATCCTCGACACCGCCATCAGGGATGTTGACGCAGATGACTATGACAACCCCATGCTCTGCAGCGAATACGTGAAGGACATCTATAAGTATCTTCGTCAGCTTGAGGTGAGCAAATTAATGCTGGAATGACTAAAGTCTAAATTGGAAGAACATGGTTGACTTTAATTTTTGGTCGCAGGTTGAGCAGAACGTCAGAGCCCACTACTTGCAAGGGCAGGAGGTTACCAGTAACATGAGGGCCATTCTCATTGACTGGCTGGTGCAGGTCAACCTTAAGTTCAGGCTCCTGCAGGAGACGATGTACATGACTGTGGGGATTATTGATCGCTTTCTTCAGGTAATTGGAAGCCCATATCTCTGATGCAGCATCAAGCAATCACCATTTCTAATGATTGCCTTTGGCTGGACCTCCAACAGGACCACCCAGTCCCCAAGAAGCAACTGCAGCTGGTTGGAGTGACGGCCATGTTCCTCGCCTCAAAGTATGAGGAGATGTACCCACCAGAGATCTCAGACTTTGCCTACGTGACTGACCGGGCCTACACCACTGCTCAGATCAGAGACATGGAGATGACCATCCTCCGGGTGCTGAAGTTTCAGCTTGGCCGTCCTATGCCTCTACAGTTCCTCCGACGGGCCTCAAAGATCTACGAGGTTAGTTGCTATGCTCTATGGCGTCTTGAAACACACAGGCAGCCATGTTGAGCGGTTCTGCTTTTGTTTCTCAGGTAACTGCGGAGCAGCACACCCTGGCCAAATACCTCCTGGAGCTGACCATGATCGACTACGAGATGGTTCACTTCCCACCTTCTATGGTAGCCAGTGCTGCTCTGGCACTTACCCTGAAAATCTTGAATGCAGGAGAGTGGGTGTGTATAGTCACTTAAAAAAAAATAAAAATTGGTAGTTCTAAGGGACCAAAGACTGAATTTGTCCTTTTGCCCTTCAGGATGTCACTCTGCAGCACTACATGAACTACACAGCAGAGAGTTTGATTCCTGTTATGGCACACATTGCCAAAAATGTTGTGAAAGTGAATGATGGGCTGACAAAACACATGGTAAGATGTTTCATTTAACCTGAGATGAAGCTGCACTCTTTCAGCCACCTAGATGCCAAAACTGATCCATTCTTTACCCTCTTGCAGGCTGTCAAAGGTAAATACTCCACCTCAAAACAGATGAGGATCGCCGCCATCCCTCAGCTCAAGTCTTCAGTGGTTAAAGATCTTGCGAAGCAGGCTGCTCAGTGAGGACCATGTTTGGCACAGTGTGCTGATTTGTACAGTGTAATCTTTTAAAGACTAAATACAACTGGACATTTTGTGGACTTGTACGTTCAACCAACTTGCTCTATGTACCTGTGCTGACTATCCTGAAGTTGTGTAATCCAATTCCCAACTGACTCAGATTCTTTCAGCCATTCATGTTGGTGCATTCTTTAAATCATGAATGCACAGCTTATAAGATGACTGAAATATTGCATGTCTTCACCATGAATATTGAGGCAACCTCTGCAGAGGAGGCTTCTGAAAACTTCTAGATGGGTAGTTATGTAAATGTCCAGAGTTCCTGTTTTACTGGGTTTGCTTGCATATTTGGGAGTGACTCATTTTTTTTTTTTTTTTTGTAAACTGTACAGCAATATTTTTAAATGATCTTATTTGAAATGCCTTGTTTTAAACTTCTATTAAATGGTTTTGACCAGAAAATTGCTTTGGCATGGATTTTAAAACTCCACTAGAGGGAGCCGTAAGACCAGAAAACTCATATTCTCATTAAAGGTGCATCCAAAGAAGGAATTTAATAACATTCAGCTGGCCATGATGACTGCTTTAATCATGAAAATCCAGGTTTACTTTTCCTAGACTTATGAACATATCAACTCAGTAATTGTATCTTTCAACAAATGTTACTTGGCTAAAAGATGAGCTCTGCCCATCAGTGTAATGAAATTGTAATGCTTTGTTGGCTTTTCCTGCTCATTCTAAACTGAATTTGTCATTTAAACTAAAATAAGGGGGCATATTAAATGCTTTTCTAGACTTTAGAGAAACTTGCCTCTTTAAAAGGACTTGATGATAAACCAACATCGTTTTGAGTGTGCATTTTAATTGTTTTAAAAGAATATGGCATTTGATTTCAACAAGTACTTTATCCAGGCCAGATGGATTCCAAGTATTGTACACTTCAAGGTTGTCCATAAGCAAATAAAAGTTGACACCAAATCATTGGCCAGCTTTTGTATTGCCAAGTGTCAAAGAAGGAAAATGGTTTGGACAAATGCCTTTAGGCTAATCCGCTAAGGAAACCTGCAATGTGAAGTTCAAGCTCAGGACTATTACAGCAACCAGCAGAGCTATAGGCTGGGTGCATTGATGCAGTTAGTCATGCACAAGTATTGGGCCTCTAGTCCCACCTTGATGACCAGTGATTTATAGCCCAGGACCTGTATTCCAAGATTCTCAGTCATGAGAGCTGCTCCTATCTTAATCTAAAAAAATCCTGCCAAGGCGTCTCAGCCTCGGAGTGATTCAGCTAGCTGCTGAGAGCGGCTCTGAGCAAGGAGATGATGGAAATTCCCATCTTATTGAGGTGTGGTTGACTCCAGTGCTAGGTGTGACGCTGTCTTCTAAGAGCTGTGATTGGTTAAAAGATACAAACAAATGCACTCCTAGTAATCAATGGCGAGAAATTAACCAATGATATTCAGACTGAATTCAAAAATGTGTAAATTATGACTTGGCAAAATTAAATTGTCACACAGCATCAACATGTTTGAACGTAGCTTATTGACATGCTCATTATTTTGATTTGCTTATGTTTACTTGCCATGCTGGTCCTTTTCATTTGACATTTATCACCTGTCAGCATTTTACTGTGATCTCCTTCTTGTATAAAGAGGTTTAGTTTGGTAAAACGACCAGAACAAAAGGTTTGAGAAAACCGAAGTGAACAGAGGAGCAGAGCCTGCTGGTGGAGGAGAAGAGAGGAGTGTTGAAAGGTAGATTTGGTCCTGGGATCACAGTGGGAACAAACAGACATTCCCAGCAGATCAATTCATCGTTCCCTCTGCTTTCAGCACCAGCCTGGAATGTGAGCAGCTCTGGTACCTGCTGGTACCTGCTGCATTCAGAAGCTAGAGAGGAGATAGCAGCACCAGAGTACTTCTCCACAGATGGGGAGCGTTGGAGATGACCTTTTAGGCTGAGGCTTCTGACATCATCATGAACAATACAGCAGATACTGATTCACCTCATTTACATCTTCTAGTGCTCAGATTATTTATGTATTTTGTCTAATTTGTATCTATATATATATATATATATATATAATATATATATATATATATATAATATATACATTCAAGTTTTTCCAATTTTTGCCAAATTTTCTGTCCTGCTGCTGAAACTATTTAATTTCGCCCAAGGGGCATGGTAAGTTTCTTATCTTAGTATGTTACCTCGATACTAATAATTGTATGATTGTTATATAATTTTATTTACTCAACTGTGAAAGAGGTGGATCCCTGGAGGTGGATTTCTTAAATCGTAGAATTTAAGAAATTCTACGATTTTTCTTAGAACGACGTCACAAGGAGCTGCTTTTAGTCTCAGGATTCTTTGTAAATATGGGCCCAGATCTCACCACAGTGCATTGGGTTTATCTGTCCATAAAATGCTACATTCATGAAAAGTGGATGCACTGGTTTTCTTTTGGCATTGCAGGGTGAAGACCATGAGACATAGAGCTTGTTCCACTGAACAAAGGAGGAGCAGGTTCCACTGAACCCAAACAGACTGGGACTGATGGATTACATGGTTTTTAATGCCACTAAAATTTATAGATGAAACCTGATCTTATATAGTGGGGATTTTGTCTTCTATAATTTCCAGGTCTGAACGTGAATGGAGAAATATTTGGATTTCCAGACTTCACTCACTGTCCCATTGCATGAATGTTCTGTCCTTTCCTACTTGTCCTTTCTTCCTTCCATGCTCATGTTCATCTTGGTGACCTTGCTCCCTTCTTTCCCTACTGTCCTGCCAAGACTATTTCCTTTCTTTTTCTCTGTCTCTCTTTCTACTGCCTCAGACCGTGGGCGTTATTGTGAGTTCTATGATGGTGAGCTGGCAAGGTCCTGCTGCCACAAAACATCACCAATCCATGACAGTTCCACCTCCAAGCGTCACAGCGGCTCTTTGTTTGATTTATGCTAAAAGGTGTTTTTTGTTCTGGTGTCCAAATAATTCAATTTAATACTCATCTGTACAAAGATCAATATTCCAGAGGTCCTGTATTTTGTCTACGTTTTCTGTGGCAAACTTCAACCTGACCTTCATGTTTTTCTTGGAGAGCGAACATATTATCCTTGCACACCTCCCATGAAAGTTAAACTTGTTCAGTCTCTTTCTGATTGGACAGACGTGCATTTTAAATCAAACGTACCAAGACCCTCCTTTAGGTCCTGTGATGAGCTTTTAGACTTTTTGGGACTTTCTTTTAGCATCTTACAGTCTTACAGTCTTGCTTGGATGATCAGACCTGGGCATGTTGGCAGGTATGAATCTTCTTCGCTTTTATTTTGCATGAAATGGCTGATTTTATATGCTTTGATATCTCTAAATCCTGTATAAGAACCATAAGCTGCTACAGTCTTCCTCATGAAGGCCTTAGACAGCTGTTTGGTTCTCACCATAGTGTTCACTCTCACTTCAACAGTCAGGAGCACCAAACTAAATCCCTGGGGGTAAGCAGGATGCACCTCTTTCAATATGCTGAGTAAGGATGTTCCTAACATCTGCACCTGTGTGATTGTAGTATAAATCTAGGAATGTCCTGATTTACCCCTCACCAGAAATGAAAAAAAAAATCACATTTTACTGGAAGCTTCTTTTTTCTTGGGTTTAAATACCCATATGTCCTAATATTTGACCAATCTGAAAGTAATAAACCTCAGATGTTCCTTAACCCGCAGCGCTGTTTTACCCATTCATCATAAATGCAGTGTAGGATGCAGCAGCTCCTTAGTGTTTCAATCCCATTAGGCCCCAAGTAGTTAAAGCTGCTGACATCTGAGACCCTGGGGAGGGGGCTTGTACCACCCCCCGAATACCTCAAGGGAGATCTGTGGAGACCTTCATTGTTCCAGACCACCTGCTATCCGGGTGACGTGAGTCTACCTCATAAGGCCAGAAGTCCTTGGCGAACAGCTTGAGAACATCTGTTGCTGTAAAGGCAGAGGCTGAAAAATCATCTCCTGTTGAAAGGGGGACAAAAATGTTATTAGAAGCGTCAAAGGTTCAGGGTGAAATGAGTATTTCAGTTAGCTCCATTATAGAAAAGATCAGTGATGCTTTCAGCAGTAGCCGCTGCCTAAAACGGCAATACTGGAAGACAACTGGTCTGAAATTCCAACCTGGACACCTGTTATCTGATATCATATGGAGACTGCAATGCAACATATCCCTTTTCCTTTTCCACAGAGACAAATGATCATTAATCTCAGTTATCCTGTAAAGCCGGGCTTTTAAACCCCTGCATCAAATCCAGAATACTTCATACTTGGAGGCTGAGATCATGACTGGGCAGTCGTATCAGTTTACAACACTGGTTCCTCTTGCTCCCCGCTCCAAACCATACACGTGCGTCTGCTTGGAGTGGCTCAGGCTTCCTGACGGAGACTGTATGGTGATATTTATTAGAATAGAACATTTGAATACGGTAGCTGTGCTTTCTAATACAGCTCAGCAGCTGGAACCGATGCAACCAAATAACCTTCAAATTCTCATCACAGGAAGCATAAAAACACGTCATCACTGGAGGCCTGAGCTTTAACAATAGTTTAGATTTTAATAAAAACGTTTCTAACGCACCTCTGGCACCAATGGTTATGTTCAAAATTTGAAAATTTTATCTATTAATAGGTGAAGCATCTTTTACAATTGGACCTTTCTCCCACAACTTCATGGACAAAAAAATATGGATGGATGATGGATGGATGGATGGATGGGTGATGGATGGATGGATGGATGGGTGATGGATGGATGGAAGGATGGATGGATGGATGGATGGATGGATGGATGGATGGATGGATGGATGGATGGATGGATGGATGGATGGATGGATGGATGGATGGATGGATGATGGATGGATGGATGGATAGATAGATCGATGGTGGATGGATGGATAGATGGATGATGGATGGATGGATGGATGATGGATGGATGATGGATGGATGGATGATGGATAGATGGATGGATGGATGGATGGTGGATGGTGGATGGTGGATGGATGATGGATGATGGATGGATGGATGGATGGATGATGGATAGATGGATGGTGGATGGATGATGGATGGATGGATGGATGGATGGATGGATGATGGATGGATGATGGATAGATGGATGATGGATGGATGATGGATGGATGGATGGATAGATAGATCGATGGTGGATGGATGGATAGATGGATGATGGATGGATGGATGGATGATGGATGGATGATGGATGGATGGATGATGGATAGATGGATGGATGGATGGATGGATGGTGGATGGTGGATGGATGATGGATGGATGATGGATAGATGGATGGTGGATGGATGATGGATGGATGGATGGATGGATGGATAGATGGATGATGGATGGATGGATGGATGATGGATGGATGATGGATGGATGGATGATGGATAGATGGATGGATGGATGGATGGATGGTGGATGGTGGATGGATGATGGATGGATGATGGATAGATGGATGGTGGATGGATGATGGATGGATGGATGGATGGATGGATGGATGGATGATGGATGATGGATGGATGATGGATAGATGGATGATGGATGGATGATGGATGATGGATGGATGATGGATAGATGGATGATGGATGGATGATGGATGGATGGATTTAATTCAGTTTCCATAGGAATGATGTGGGCTCTACCATCAGCTCTTTATTACAGAGTTTGCTGGTTATGTACACAGAAACATCTATAAACCAGGAAGCTGTGGTCCATGAGCAGAGGGGGATATCTCCAATTCCATAAATAAAAGTCAAACCAAAATTAAACAGAGTTAAATACCTCTTAAACTTTATGGTTAAACATAAGTTGGGACAATAACAAAGGATAAAAGACACAGACTTTATAAATCCCAAGAGTTGTTTGAGACATACTTTGTGACAGCAGATGAAAAATACTCATTTATCTTTGAAAAATACTTGGAATCCGAATGTTTCTGTTCATGTTTATCCAAGCTCCTACTATTAAATAAAATTTGACAGTCAGCATTGAGGTCCAGAAAAAATGCAGAGCTTGTCTTCAGACCTCTTGATATTCCAGCAATGCAGCTCAAACCCGCAAACAAATTGTACACGTCTCAAGTGAAACATTTGGTAGTCTGTCCCAGTCTAAACATTGTCCATGACGGCCCAAGTTTTAACAAGTGTTCCCTTCAAAATGAGTGGATGGCCTTTCTCACCTTCCATTCACCAAGCTTTCAGGCTTCAGTTCAATAATGACAAAGTCAAACAAACGACGGCCCTGAGGCAGAGGTGTTAGGGTTTCCGTGGGGTGCTAATAGGCCGGCAGCTGGCAAGTGGAACCAGGAGTCCAGATGCAGGAATGGAGTAGAGCACAAATAAATACAGAAGCAACCAATGTAACAAATGTTTACATTTTCATATAAAGATCATGAACTCGACTGAACTCTGACACCAATTTTACATTAGAAAGAAAGGTAGCTTGAACAGTGGAGGGTTTGAGTCAGGTGTTTTTGAACTTCTAAAGACAGAGGACAATTGTCTTTTCATTTCACTCACTCTGCATTTCTGTATTTAATCATTAAAAAACATCCCACTGTCTTCTAGCTTACCGAGCAGCTCTCTTTATATTTTAATCCTGTTTGTTCTTTCTAGACAGCAGGAAGCAGAAAACACTTGACAATCTCCTATAGCAAGTCAGCACATATTTTTTTTGGATATCAAAATTAAATGAAAAATCTATGAAATACATTTTATTGTAGGTGAACTATCAACTTTTCCAGGTTTAAAGTGCTTATAAAAGAAGATGACATTTTATGTCATTTTAATGGAATTTATTGAAAGAGTAAACAAGCAAAATCCAAAAGGTTTCCTGCAATTATTGGGAGAAAGAATTCTAATATTAATGCACCAATTTCTACCTATAAATAATAAATATATAAAACAAAAGGCCTCATTAATAAACAAGAAAAAGTAAATTATCAAGCCAGATTTTTGCAGTTAAAATAATTTATACTTCTGGCAGATTTAGGTTTAAAGTAATCTTTTATTTTTACTAACATGCACACTGCAAGTTTGTCATGTAATAAACTGAATTGTTCAGTTTAAAGTTGTGTAAAACGTGAACCTTCAGTCATGAACGTGTTCATGCACAGCACTGACAGGGGTATTAATACACTGTAAATGTTAACTATACACCACTGTACTTGTTGCTCTTTTTCGGCTCTATAAACCAAAATGTTGTCACGAATCTGTTTGAATCTCAGATATCAAGAGGAGAATTATTTTAAATTGATGTGGTCAGGAGGTTCTATTGCCTATTTATGGTATAAGGAAGTGGGATTATAATGGGAGATTTGGTAACCAAAGTCAGTCAGTTAGTCATTTTCTACATCTTCTTCCATAGTGGGTCACAGAAGAGCTGGTGCCCATCTCCAGCAGTCTATGGGCGAGAGGCGGGGTACACCCTGGACGGGTCGCCGGTCCATCGCAGGGCAACACAGAGACACACAGGACAAACAACCATGCACACACTCTTTCACACCTAAGGGCAATTTTGAGAGACCAGTTAACCTACCAGTCATGTTTTTAGACTGTGGGAGTAAGCCGGAGTACCCAGAGAGAACCCACACATGCACAGGGAAAACAACGCATTTCATGCAGAAAGACCCCCGGCTGGTCTCCCAGGACTTTCTTGCTGGACTTTCTTCCCTGGTAACCAAAGTTAAATGTTCAAATATAAGAAGCCCGCAGAGACATCACCTGGAGTTCCAGAGAATCCAATCTGGATGAGAATTTACTGAATTTCCTTCTCAGTTACTCACAGGACTGATAAATCCCTTAAAATTCTGATCCCTTGACTAGAGATGCATCTGGACAGCACTGCTTCCATCAGCCAACAGAAGTCACTGTTAAACAGGACCGTGGTCTCTGTTACTGCAGGTTTGGATGTCTTTAGGTTTTCCACTTTGGATTCCGAATGGGATGAAGCACTGAGGCCTGCAGGGTAGATAAGACCAAGCTATTTGTATATATTTCACACAGACGTTTGACAAACAATGCCAAACAAACATTTATTACAACCGCAACTGTAAAGATTTGGTCCTGGAGACTCAGTTTGGTCAGCGTTTTTGCTTAGATGCAAGCTTTGTTCTTTCTTAAACATGGAAATCAAACTCTCTTATATAACAGGCCCGCCGAAGGCCAGCCAATCAGTTGTGGATTTTTAGGCAACATTTGAGCTTTGCCATAGAGCTTATTACCTAGAGGGAGTCTGAGATTAGCCAATCAGAGAATCTCTCATTTGTAGTTAAAATGCTTTCCCTTTTACCTAAAAAAATATCTTCTGAGAATTTCTTTGAGCATTGAAAGTAAACATTGAGCAATTAATATTAAAATGATTAATTAGGAAATATTCCAATTAAAGCAAATAAAGATGGTCGTCTTCATGATTTCATATTTTGTCTAATAAGAGAGTCCTACGTATCTGCAGATGGGTTTCATATTAACAAAACAACAGCTTGGAATGTCAGAAAAATACATCATTATTATGGGAACAATGCTAAAAGAGACTAAATAATAATGACCTATGTCACAGGCATGATTTCAGCATTTAAAAAAACAAAAATCATGTTACATAGCTACTCCAAAAGAGACCATTTAGTCAGCTTCAACATTGGCATGATGTCTCTGCACACATGAGATCATTGTTCCTCTCATTTCTCTGCAATATAATGTTATGATAATGCCAAAAGGTAAAGGTAGACCCTCTCATAAAGAAGGAATTTAGGGGCTAAACAATGTCATTAACTTCTTGGCTTCTTCTTTGGAAACACCAGCAAAGAAAACATGTTTCCCTAAAGGTTCTTAGACCCCAGGGAAATGCCATTAAAGTGGAAACATTTGCTTCAGGTGATGATGTACATCACCTTTTACTTTCAAAAAGGAGCTGCAGGTATGTCAAAGGTCTCTTTCAGGAACCAGTTTGTCCCTGGTACTTTCCTCTTGAATTTCAGTTGTGGCTCCTGTGTTTACCCTCCACCCAAGTGAACTTAAACTTTATACGCCATGAACTTGATTGGGGTGCCATAGTTTACTGCTGAATTTACCTTAACGTCATTGTGCAAGAAAACGATCATGAACGGGTCATTAAGCTAATGTTGCCATGGAAAGCTGATTATGAGAGGTTATTTTACGGTTTTATTTGGAGGGAAATATGCCAGTGTTTGTGTTTTGATTTACGAGATCAGTATTAATGAAAACAAGATGGCCCAAGAGTCTGGCACTTTCTTATTCCTGTGATTAGGGTCTTTTTTCTGTAATACATTATTTATTTTACTGATAACAAGATTTATGAGCTGCTTTATGAAGTACCTTTTCTCTAATACTGTTGTTTGTGTTTGTGTTCACATGTTTTAGGGGTATAAACACTCAGCATGACTGATCTTTGGAGAGGTCTTCTGATATTTGCAGGGTGCTGTAATCTGACCTGTTTGGTGAGTCAGCCTGCCTGGCAGACGTCAGCTCTTATCCCAGATAAATCGCTACAGAGGGCATGGAGGAGGGGATGGGACACACTGCTGACACAATGTAAATCAACCTCTGGGGTCACTTGGCCATCTCCTTTGTTGTCCCCAGTGCTAGAGTGGGACTAACAGAATGCATCCAGCACTGAAACTTTGCACCTCTGCTGTTTCTCCTGAAAACCAAATCCAGTCTGAAGTCACACAATGTGGGCCTGATAGAAGAGTTCATCAAAAAATATAAATTAATCAATATTGTGCTTTGTTGCAGCCTAAATGTATTTGCTGTCCTTTCAAATTTCATTATAAAGTTATGTTTTTGTATTAAAAATATATTTCTCAGAAAAGAATTCAATAGAACAAGTAACAATCGACATGTCTCTCTAACAACTCAGGGCACATCACCTTTAACGGCACCCATGCAAGGGGAAAGCTTGGTTCTTTCTGTTGGGTCACAGCATGCAAATTCATGGTTCAAAGCTTGGCCAAGGCCAGCATTGTAAATAATAGTATACCACTGAGCGTACCATCTAACAGAGTCGACCGTTGTCTATACCTGATTATCCTTACAGGGTTGAAGGGGGGCGGGTGTGCATTTCCAGTCGTCGTTGGGCTAGAGCTAGGTTCATCATGGACAGATCGACAGTCAAACACAGAGACAAACAGGCCAAACAACCATGCACACTCATACCTAAGGCCAATTTAGAGCATCCAATTGGCCTGTGGGCCTGTGGGAGGAAGCCGGAGTACCCAGAGAGAATTCATGCATGCACAGGGAGAATATACAATATCCACGTAGAAAGGCCCTGGCTCAATTCAGTTTGATTTAGTTTCAAACTGAAAAAAACACACTTTATTATGTGCACCTGTTTACATAAACACCAAATAACATGGCGGCAACACCTTTAGATTTAGGCAAATAGTAAAATGGTAAAGGCGAGCTGCTGAAGTTCAAAGTGAGCCTCAAAACAGGGAGGAAAGATGATCTAAGTGAGTTTAGGAGTGGCATGAGTCTGAGTATTTTAGGAACTGCTGATCTGCTAGGATCTTCATGGTCCCAATCTCTTAGGTTAAAGACAATGGTCTGAAAATGAGAAAAATTTCAGGGAGCAAGGGTTGTGTGGACAAAAAGGCCTTGTTGATGTCCCAGAAGAATGGACAAACTGGTTTAAGATGATACCAACACAACAGAAGCTCAAACGACCACTTTTTTACAAAGTATGGTCTGCAGAATACCATCTATGAACGCACAAAGCCTCAAGACCTAGTGCTGCTTCAGTTGCAACACAGTAAACCATCTTGGGTTAAATGTTTTTTATATTTTTCAGAATCCACAGACTCTTGGGTCAATAGAAATGATCTTAAGTCACCACCTGGTAGGAGTTTTCTTATCTATCAAAGAAAAAGAAAATACTATGTCTTTGTCAGATTTAATTTCATTTTCAGCTAAAATCCTCCATCACTCCTTTGTTTTGCTTCGAAAAGTAGCCAAGCATATTTCACGGGGATCTTAATCAGCAGATCTCCAGCCTTCTTTAAGCTCTGGACCCTTTTTCTCTCCTTTTGGTCTATCTTCAGACAGAGGATTGCCTGTAAGGTGACTTAACTCAGACCTTTGAATCATTCAGGGATGAAAACCCTTTTCCAAACAGGTGAACCGATGTTTTGTCAACTTAACAGACAACTTATAGAGGAAAATGCATTGCAGAATTTTTGTGATTTACAAATAGCTATTAGCCCAAAACATTTAAAAAGGTAGATTAATTTGAAGGATGTTGCATCAGCCAGGTCTTCAGTCAGTTTTTTGCTGGATTTCCTGTTTCTTAAAAAAATGTCTCTCATTCATATGCTGGGGATAGTTCTTTCCAGGTCTGACACTTCTTCTTTCACATTACTGTATTGGGCAGTAATGATCAGGTACAAAAACTACAGTATAAATGAGAACTGATGCAGCTAAAGTCCAAAGAAAAGCTTTGAAAGAAAGCTTAGAGAACAATTATCAGGACAATTAGGAATCTCTAATTCAAATTCTATTCAATTTAAGTTCAAAAATACTTTAATCCTAAAGGGAAATTAAATGTTGTTGTAGCTCATATCATAAAGGTTTCCTGTTAATTGTTTGAGATCAAAATGTTATGGATTGAGGATGATGTTTATGAGCTTTCTGCCCAATGCCAAATGATACAATGCTGTATTAGCTTGTTGAATCCCTTTGGATTTGGTGAATTTAACTCAAAGCATGATTAGGTTACTGTTGTCTCTCAGTATGCTCAATCATTTGAGACAGACATCATCCTTTGGGGACTCAACAGTTCACAGAGGCACAGTTATTGATTATATCAGTCAATATGGCCAGTTTCCTCTCTGACTATTATACTAATGCACTTATGGTTGGATGTCCTGGCTTGCCTTGCAGGCCAGGGTTATAAAGTACTCCAGAGCTCCTAAATTATTCAGAAGGCCCCTCAGCAGATCCACGCCTCCATTAGACACACCAAGGGAGGGGAACGACTGGGGTGGGATGGCCACAATGATTTCACCAGATAAGGGCAGTGGATGATGGAGTCAGACGTGGAGGACCACAGGTCTGCCGGAAGTCTTTAACAACAGATTGGTCAAGAGGAAACTGTAAATATGAAAGAATCAAATAATGCATTGGTAGTTTATGCAATCAAAGTATACAATGACAGTTGACCGCTGCTGACAGGCGATAAAGTTGTCTTAGTTCTGCTTCAAGACCCCAAGAAGTTTCACTGGAGTTTATTCCTGTAAATCTACAGGAGGGCTGAATATCTTACGAGCAACACTCCTTTAAATGAAAAAAGAAAAATAGGTCAAATCCACTGCTAGAGATGATTATTGAATTCTTCTGGGAGAAACAGGAGAAGTCCTGTTAAAATTGAGGTCCTGTGACATCTGTGCGGTGAAAGATCGACCCTAACCCCCTTTAGGGGCTAAAGCTCAAGGCAGATAGGCCTTCTCTTAAAGTGTCTTAGCAACAAAAACAGGATTTTAACCTAAAATTGGCACTTGGGCTCCTTGGGAGACATAGATGATGCTATGAGGTGGATCCTCTGTGCCCTCTGAAGGACAGATGCAAGGCTACAAGGAACAGTAAAAGAAATTTAACAGAAACCCTTCTTGTTCCCCTTCAGTGGAACCAAGGAGGGTCCAAGAGAGGCACCCATACATCTGCCAGGGGCTGCCTTGTTTAAGGCTTAATGTGCTCTCAAATATCCAGTGTTCCTAACGTTTTAACCCTTTGACATGTACGCCCAAAAGTTTGGGCAATTGCCCCTCCAAACCAAAATTTCAACCTCCAGTAAACTCTTTCAAGTGCTGTAACGCTGTCTAGTTCATATATGAAGCATCCAACACTCTAAATCACGGTTCTGACTAAGTGTCGGACGTTCCAGGAACTGACAATTACATTGTCCCTATCCTCATGTGACTCCCACCTACAATATACCATCTGATGCTCTGTTCATATGTTACAATTTACAGCCATTCCCTCTTGGGGCTTAACATTTGTTGTGGGTGAGCGATGTTGTGCACTGCATATGAAATGAAAAAGTAGAATATCCATGGAAAAAGTAAAATATGGACTTATTAAAATGACATGTTTTGTTGTGAGCCTTACTCTAAGTGCAGATTTATATCTAATGTGTATATCTCTCATTTCATTGAGTGAAAACAAATAATAAAGAAAGAAATAGGTTAACAGAAGTCTCCTCTGCCGAGCAAACACAAAATAGTGCATGACAGATTGTGGATTGCTGCCCTAGAGCTGAAAGGTTGTCACCAGAGTAAATATGCAGGTATACTCCTCTGAAACAACATAATAAAAATAAACACAATAAATAAAACCTTGAATACAACTCTCTAGGAAAAAATTGGATGCACAGACCACCAGACAGAGTGTGGGTTGTATTCATTCACTATTAGATAAGATAGTAAAATGAAAGTGTCGCACAGAACAGCATAAAACCCTTTCTTCTTGACAGCTTATTGCCCTATTCCAACAACTGTTAACGATGACCACTTGACTTCCAACATTTTCTCACTATTATGGGAAGTAATACAAATGGAGAAATAATGGCAAAGCAGGAGGAAATTCCCGCTGCTAATCAAAATCTTAAAGTAAAAAAAGTGTTTTGACAGTAGTGTGAGGTATTTCTGATCTCCTGCTGTTTCTCTGCCTCATTTCTTGGAAGTTCTGATTGTAGTTTACGCAGCAAAAACACTAAATCACTGTGGTAAATCAACACAAACAGCAGCAAGAGTCATGAGAGACCAAAGTTACCCTGATGCCAAGAGCCATCGTTCTTTCACTGGCTTTCTTTGTCTCTCACCATCTGGGCAAGTAAGCTTCATGAGGGCTGGAAAGGTCTTCAGATCACTTGCACGTTCTAACATGTGGCATGTCACCACAAGGATGTCTGTGGAATATTGAAACAGGGATTTAAGATGGATGAAGTGCTTGGCCCCAGACACAAGAGGGTAATGGCCTGAAACAAATTTGGAATATGTTGGATGTTCTTGAGGGGTTAAGTTCACATCACCACAAATAGTACATATTTCAGTTTTCATAAGAATTAGAGAATAAGCTCAGATTCACACTTGATATGACTGTCTGGCACTAGAAAAGTCTGTTTGTATAGATCCTTTGTCACTGCATAAAATTCTCATCATCCAGGTCAGATGTAGCAACGAAGACCTTGTAAGGTTTTATAGCATACATAAATCAATAAGAATGCATTATGAGGTTTCTAGTCTGCTTTATTTATACTTCATTAGAGTTTCCAAAAATAGTATTGAGGGAAAAGCATAGGCATGTAATCCTGCTTTGACCAAATTGGCTAAATTTTGTAATGCCAATATTTTTCAATCTGACATCTCACCAGTTTTCTTTTCTTAAATTAATGGTAAATCTGCATTAGCATTAGCATATTTTTTTTCTTTTTCTTTCCTGTTTTGATTAAAAACCTAAACGCAGCAAGCAAACAGTTTGAAACATGTACGTTATTTCTTGCCATTCATCTTCTGTTAAGAATATGATCAGTTTGACTCAACATTAGCATCAGCATAGCTTTATTATCTTATTCCCCTAAAGTAGCTAAATATGGAAACATGTCACACTATTAGTTGAAGGATAAAGGCTGAACAATATATCACGATCACTATATAAGTGTGTGCAATATTCATATCCCAAAGTACTGTTTGGAGTGCAATAACTGTTGACTAATATCTTCCAAGCGTTATGAACTTGCCTTTTATATGCTAATGCAATATTTCGCCAGTTGGACAGAGTCTCACGGCAGCAGATGATCACACTGGACACAAATAACATTGCCCATAATGCTAAAGCTCACAGAGTGTAGAAGTCTTGCATGAGAAAGCAAGAAAGAAGAAAATAGGCATATATCACTACTGATGTCTTCGTATTTACTAATACTATTGCCATCGCAACATTTTCTAATATCGTGCAGCCCGAGAGTTTCCCTATGGCGGAATGCTAACATTTTTCATTGAGGCCATTTGTAATTTGCAATACATTAGCATAGTTTTCTCTCTTTGTCAGGCTAAACATGGTAGCATGCTAGCCTTTTTAAAGTGGCCATTAATTTTCTTCCTTTTAGAGCTGATTTTAAACAACACCAATGCTAGTTTAGCATTCCCTCTTTTATTTGACATCCTAAACATAAACAATTTGCCTCAATATTTAGCATTCGTAAAGCTTCCCCATTTCTATTTTTTTGCTAAATGGTAACGTGCTAACAGTTTCTTATAAGACATCGCTTTCATGCTAATCTTGCTAAGTTCCCTTACAAAAACTATCGATTTGCCACAACGATAGCATGAGCAAAGGTTTATTCACTTTTAAAAATGTATTTTATGCTATATTTGCAGGAGAAGATAGCATGATATCCATTGAGAGCATGGCTGATTTGGATCTTTGCCATACCATTAGCATTAGCATAGTTTTGACCACTTAGCCAAATTTTGTTTAACAGAACAGAAGTATTACTACAGGTTTCCTCTGTTTAAATGAACCAAATATAGCTAGTTTATATAACTTGGCTAAGAATGGTAGCATGCTAATACATATCTTCTAAAATTCCATATTTGTAAAGTTTTATTTGTCCCTTAAGAGCATAACTCATTTACTACAACGTTTAGCATACTTAACATTAGGGAACATTTTTTTTGCATTTTGAAATATTAGAATATATCTATATCCTAATTTACCTTTCTTTTAAAGCATGGTAAATTTACTAAAGCAATAAAAGAATAGAAATGTATAGAATAGAAATATACTTTATTGTTCCACAAAAGAGAAATTCACACGTACCAGCACCAAAGTGAAAAGCAAATGGAAGCTAATCTTTAAGAGAGAGCTAGTTTCGGCTGGTGTGACCGCGTCATTTTAATCAAAAAAAGTTTTTTCAAACAATTTTTTTTCTCCCCAAAATAAAATATTTCATAAAAAAAAAATGTTACAACTCTGAAAGTTTTGATGACAACTTAATATTTTTTGATTGAGATTAGTTTTTTTTGATTGAATATTCCAAAAGTTTTGACCACAATTAATTTTTTTGATTGAGATTAGTTTTTTTTAAATTGAGATTAGTTTTTTGTTTGATTGAATAATATTGAGACAAATGTACCTCCATAACCAGCACCAAAGTGAAAAGCAAATGGAAGCTAGCAGATACACACAAAGGTGAAACACATAAAAAGAAAAAATAAGAATAACAGACTGTACAGTAAAGGATAATTTACAACATAAGAAAAATACTGTACAGTTAAAAATAGCATACTCAGATTAAAATAAATGTGCAACTGAGTATGGTAACATGCTCAGTAACAAACATTTATGTAAATTTGTGCATAAAAAGCAACAACAGGCTATTTACAAGAAGTGAACAAACTGTGCTGATAAAACCGTGCCTTCCCTCCATCTTAAGCTGATATAAATGACAATAATGGACTTAAACATATCACTCATCAGATTCTTACTTAATGCTTTAAGTGCCAATTCAGATATCAAAGACTGCTTTGGTTAAGTGCTGTTATGACTGTATGAAAGGGGCTGGTTTGCCATTTAACATTCGAAAAATACTAAGACGCTACATAAAATTCAAGCTATAGACCTGAGTACAACTCATTCCTGAACTATTCGCCTTTGAGACATCACTGTTGGTTTCAGTTGCTGTTTCATGGTATTTCACATAAAATGCTTAGAGGTTAATGGTTTGAAAACATTATGGCTTGTGCTAAAACAGATGCTGTAATAACGTAGCATATCACAGTAACCTTTTACAGAATGATTGGGTTGTGACTCTGACTTCCATCAGCAAAACACATTAAAAGGTACTGGAGAAACAAACCAAGCATCATCCTTTTCCCCCTTGTTCTTGCTGCTATAAAAACAAAGCAGTACAGAGAACATGTCTGGAATTAAAACGACAAGCTCTACATACACTGTTATCACTTGCAAGCTATTGTCTATTTAGAACAACGATTCTCATTGTGAAGCTGGAGATAATTAAGGGTGCAGGAGGTTTTTACTGTACTAAGATCGACAAAATTAGTTGTGTACATGTAATAGTATTAGATTAACAAACAATTGAGCAGATAAAATTAATCAATCATTGTTGTACAACAAGGAATTATAAGAATTTAATGTTCTTATTAAAACTGTCTTTGGAAACACATTGATACGCTGCAATGAGACAAAAACAAGCACAGAACAGAGAAAAGACACTCTTTGTGCAAGAACTGGGGTAGTGAGCTGGAACAATATCAAAGGGAAGCTACCACAATGTCCATGGCAATCAAACAGTCTAATAGCTCTTTTTGTGCAGCTTTACGCACCAGTTAGCAACATGCTCCCAGATACATTCAACTGATCCTGACAGAACCGCCACGATTTTTTAAGCTAAAGAACATGAACTACCTTGGCTGTGAGGATGAACCCGAAATATGAACTGGAGAAGTTTTGGTTTTTCGTTTTGGACATAATGTTGTACCCAGTCCAAGGACCATAAGATGTTTTCAACACCTTTAAGTATTGTGCTAGAGTCTACAGTATTTAAGCCTGAGTGAAACACCTTCTCTAAGTTACAAAATAATTGGGAATGACCAAATAAAAATCAAAAAAACAAATTTCTCTTTTCCAAGTTGGAGAGCTGAGAAAAATTAAGGCTTATTTATTACACCTTACCAATCTCCCGCTCCATCCCACTATCACCCATGAAGAAGACACCAATACTTGATGTCCTCCGCTTAAGGCAGTGACTGACTTGTGATCCGGAGGGAGCAGTCTTCCTTTTTCAGTCCGAGAATCATGACCTCAGACTTAGACAAGCTGACTCTCATCCCAGCTGCTTCGCTCTCAGCTGGGAAACAGTCCAGCAGATGCTGAAGGTCATGGCCTGAAGGCGCCAACAGAACCACATAACCTCTCTCCATGAGTAGGCATTGAGATACAAACGGCAGCTCTGGTGGAATCTAATATGAAGCTCAACTTTGTGCTGACAATGTGGACCATCTAGATTCTGGTTAATTTTTCACATTGTATTGAGACCTTCATCCACTGTGAAGGCACCATATGGTAATTTGTGGTAATTTATTAGCATGCAAGATTTGGACTTTGAGTACTGGGACAACAGCCATGCATGCTCTGGTAAAACATACAACCTCCACTCAGAAAGGGTCCAGTGAAGTTTCAGGCTGTGAGGCCACAGTTTTCACCAGCAGATACATCATTCAAAATAATATAAATAGGTCATAAAGTTACTAAATTCAGCAAAACAAAAATAAAAATGTTTAGTTTCACAGAGTTAAGAACTTCATTTAGAGAGCAATTACATATCTTGCTAATTTAATAAAATGTTCACATAGATATTCTCAAAAAAATACAAGCAGTGAAGCGTGAGGTCCCTTGAATATTTAGTTTTAAATCATCAGCTTGACAGATCAGCCTTGGGCTGATTATTTGAAGTAATTGTGACCAATCTACACAGGATGCTAGAGAAGCAGATGTCGTGGAATCGGTCGACTGCACCGTTAATCTGCTCACACCAGTGGATAGAGATTTGACCAGTCTTCAGTATCAGGTTGCTTTCACACTGAGCCAGGCAATGAAGTTGCACTTCATACAATAAATCTGAAGTCCGTATATAATGTTTATGGGTCTGGAAAGATGGTGGGGCAGATGTTCAAAGGGAAACTCCACTGAATACGTCAGAGAAAAGACATTTTAAAGGCAATTATCTGGACGTTTTGATCAGTACTGGATAAGTATGTTCAAAAACGCATTAAAAAAATCAGAATATTTTGGCTTGGATTCATTCATAAAAGTCAGATTTTGTGATATTTACTGAGAAATTATGTCTGTGTCTAGGTCCTGACATTTGATATGATCCAACCAGAGACCTCCACTGTTGGATCTATGAATCACTTCCTGCCCGTCCCATGGGACCTTCCTGCACCACAGTTTTCCGGCAACCATCTGACCCCTTCCAATCCTCTCCGCTCTCATCCTGGATGGAGGAAGTTAACCCCCTCTTCAGGGATCAATAAGAGTAACCATGACTGCAGTTTTCCACCATGCCCAGCTCAAATGGTCCATTGTTGATGACTGGGACTTGGCTGCATCAAGAACCAACTACATCATCACAGTAAATCACATACTTGAAGAGGATCCTAATTATTTCCAGAAAACTAAATTTGAGATCATAGAGATTGCTACAACAATGCATTAAGAGCTGGAAGCATAATGAGGGTCTTTGTTGTTATGCTTTGGATATGAAACACATACAAGGTAGGGCTCAGGTTTGGAGACAAGTTGAATAATGATGAAAAATATTTTGACGATTTGTTCGTAAAACCAGCCCCTCCAGCCCAATGCAATGCCCTCTTACTTTTTTGTGTCCGTGAGAAGTAGAAGTAGGGAGATGTTTGCTGTCTCCATGGCGAAATAACACTAAAAATACTGGTTTTAGTGGTGAACTCATGCTGCGCAAGTTAGCAAAATAAATCCATGCTCCTCCAGATTTCAACAGTCATGCATCAAGCTCTCCTCTCATAAGCCCATTTCTACCTTTACTAACAATAAATATTTTTTTATCTAATCTTTGAAATGGGTAACGGGTTTAACCATTGAACTTAATCGCAGTGTCAGAAGTAAAATATGGCTTTTCAGGAGAATAGTTAAATAAAAGTCACAGTTGCTGCAGTGTGTAAAACCTGTGCAGAGAGCGTTATCTTGACAGGCCAGACAGAATTATCGCCCCGTCAAAAATGGGTTCCATATGTTCGCCCCCCCAAACATGTCCCACTGAGGGTGAAGTCGTTTATTGTAAGCTGTGCGAAGCGAGCAGTGTTGAACAAACACAAAGGTGAAGAAACCACACACAGAGGACAGCTTTTTTCCCCCCTCTATAATTAGACGTCATCTGTTCGCCTCCTTTTCTCTGAGTCAGCTGTTTCAGTCACTCCTGGCAATATTGGACCCTCGCTGTCACATTGTAACCAGGCATATTTTAAGACGGTCCTGCAATATAGTGTAATGGCAAAGCACAATTAAAGAAGTTTATACTAAGGTGTAAAGCATGAAAAATTATGATATTTTGGTTGCAAAACAAACCCTGAAATATGTTTTTAGCAGTTGTGGAAGATGAGTGCATGAAGAACGTGTAAATCTTTTCTTGTTTGTACCTTTTCATTACCGTTAAAAAGTAAAATAAGTGATTTCAACTTCTGAACATTGTTTCAATTCTATGTGCAAAAATCAGTAGGAAACCCACCTCTCGCCCGTAAACTGCTGCAGATAGGCAACAGCTCCCTGCAACCCTGTATGGAAGAAGAGGCTCTAGAAAATGGATTGATGGACTATCAGTCTGGGTTCAGGGCCACTGGTAAAGCTTTGATAAGGAAAAACCTTCAGCGCCTCTCCTGCTCTATCTACAGTGGTGTGAATGTATTTACCCACTTATAGATTTCTGTCGTTTTCTTCGCATATATTCAGGTCATATTCAGGAAATTCAGATAAAACTCAGGCGGTTGTCGTGATTATGAATATATTATTTAATATTAATACTTTAATAGTTTATTAAATAATATTTCGGTCTGTCAAGGGTTGTCCTGTGAATACCAGCCCAATAAGGCGGTGGTATCAGGACAAACTTTAAAAGGATAAGCCAAGCTCTGGCATTATGAACAGCAAAACTCACACAGAATGAATTCACACAATTTCTTAAAATACAAGAATTTATTAACAAAAATAAGTCAACTCAAAGTCAAACATATTTCAATCAACAAACTCTTTACTATGCTAAAACAACCTAACTTAATAACCAAGCAGAATGAAAGGATAAGGAAGACTAATGGGCTATGTACAATATAAACAAGCTGATCAAAGATTGTTGAAAAAAAAGACCAAAAGAGTGATACAATATTACCATGCAATGTTTATGTTTGGGAACCAAGGATTATCTGGAAGAATCTGGAAATGAAGTTAAGTTAGTCTTGGAACTAACTTAGGCAATAATTGGTATACCTTCAAATAACCATTCACAATGCAAGATCAGATAAAACATTATTTTAATAAAACAACACTTGATGATTAAAGAATGATTTGCTGAAGGCTTGAAATGCATAAGCATTGATGGCGCGTTATGGATGATAACCACCCTTTAAACAAATTTTCTCTTAACTTTAAAAACACAACACAGAACACAACATCAGCTGATTTTTTCAACACAAACAAAACAAACGTCATTAAAGGAAGATTATTTAGCTTAAACTAATCTTCTCTGCCCAAACACTACCTCTTACGTGAACCATGCTGAGGAGAAGTTGTTATGGGCTGTTGAGGAAAACATCCACGTGTGGGCAAAGAAAGGTTTAGCTTGCAGCTGTGGGGTGGGGCGGCTCGTTCTGCCGGCCCGGCCAAACCGTACGACAAAGGCTCCTTGAGTGGCCGTGATGAGGCGGGGTAGCTCTCGCTGCGATGTGGTCCCGGCCTTCTTTTCCAGGCCGTGGGGGAAATCTGCTTTGATTAGGGCTGCTTCTGGAGGCCTCAGAAGAAAAGCCAAATCAAGCTTGTCTCTTTACACCCTTTATATGAATGAATGAATGCCGGATACTCGAACAGCAAATCATTACTTAATTTTGTTGCATGTGATCGTAGTCACTCTGGATCCAAGTTGAAGAGTTATGTCTGCTTACCAGCAAGATACATTAGTGTCTCTCCTTCCAGCTCCGCTGGGGACCTGTGTGGAAGAGGTCTGTTTGTTGGAAAGTGAGGTTTTTATTCAAACGGTGACATTACGGGAAGTCCGCTGTCCTTCTGTTCCTGGGCTGAGTTAGGAGTTGGTTACTGTGATTTAGTTTGAAAATTCCAGAAAAGATCAAACTGGCCTTTAAATGTTGTAATCCATGGCTGGACCCAACACGGTGATTGTTATATAAATTTTAATGCATGAAAACAAAACACCTTCCCATAAACCATTTGAATATGTGGTATGAAACTGTCCAAAGGCTGCGACTGTAATTCGAGTTTTTAAAGGGCAAAACATTTGGTATTTCAACCCGAGGACATGACGTGTCCTGTCACAGTGTTTGTGAGGCATGTTCATCTTGTCTTTAGTACTTCAGTCTGTTAGGAATAAACTTTTAGTTCAAAGTAAAACATGTCCAGAGCCTTGTTAAGGTCTGAGGTACCAGTTAAAAAGGTGAATAAATTTGTTTAAAAGGTAATAAACTTTAGCATGTCGTAAGCCCATCAGGGCAGAGTCTAATTTTAATAACTGACCTTCAAGAGGTGCAGCCAGAAAATTCTGAAGGGGCCTGAAAGTTATTACAGTTCATCCTCATGGGAGCGGGAACAGAGTTATGTGAGAATCCATTAAATTCCCGTGGAAATATTTCAGTCTGGGCAAAAATCCACCAAACGGAACATTGTGATATTTAAACAAACAGCTAAAAACCATCCTTTTTTAAACTGTTCCTACAATCTAAAAACCTAAATGTTGTCATTAAGTAGTTATGAGCTGCAAGAGTTCTACTTCATAAAATCCTTTCTCGTGTTGTCAGAGAGTATTAAAGTACCACAGTGTTGGTAATTATGGCCTATAAGTCATTTTGGCAGAGTAAACATTACATTTTTCACATGCCAGAATTTTGCCACTGTTTTAACAGTAATTGTTTTTCCAACCAGAAGCTTATTGTAAATACTCAAAAGGTGCAGATGTTCCCAGAAGCACACTTTTCTGCTGACTCACCCTGAATATTGAGGAGCTGCAGCCTTTTTTAACCTTTTATCCATTCCTAGTAGATGACTACAAACCTTACCCATGTACAAACTAAAGAAAAGATGTATTCATTCATAATGTCCACACCTATAAATTCAAACATGAATCGTCAACCCTATTAAAAGTCCAGGCATTTTAGGCCTTAAAAGATTAAGACTATAATGAATTATTTCCTACCTTTTTGCACTTTAATTCAACCTAAAAAACCATAAAAAAGTCTATTTGATTGAAAAAAAAATGCAAACAGTTCAATAACATGGTTACAATTAGTGTGAACATCCATAAACTAAAACATTGCTAAAACACCTTCTGATTTCTTTAGTTCTTAAAAATTTCTTTAGTTCTTCTTAGCATTTAATTTCTTTGGTGGGAGTCTATCATCATCCCACTCTTATCTTGGCAGTATTTACCAACTCTACCTTGCAAAAATCTTCTAATCTATCAGGTTATGAGGACGTTTCTTGTATTTTCTTGACATGTCTTCGAATTTTCTGCTGAATTTTTTTTTTTTTTTTTTTTTCCCCTTGAAAAACCCCCCGTACACTGAGGTTTTTTCCCTTTTAAATTTCCCCCCCCCCCCCCCAAAAAAAAAAAACCCCCCCCCCCCCCCCCCCCCCCCCCCCCCCCCCAAAAACCCCCCCCCCCCCCCCCCCCCCCCCCCCCCAAAAAAAAAAACCCCCCCCCCCCCCCCCCCCCCCCCCCCCCCCCCCCCCCCAAAAAAAAACCCCCCCCCCCCCCCCCCCCCCAAACCCCCCCCCCCCCCCCAAAAAAAAAACCCCCCCCCCCCCCCCCCCCCCCCCCCCCCCCCCCCCCCCCCCCCCCCCCCCCCCCCCCCAAAAAACCCCCCCCCCCCCCCCCCCCCCCCCCCCCCCCCCCCCCCCCCCCCCCCCCCCCCCCCCCCCCCCCCCCCCCCCCCAAAAAAAACCCCCCCCCCCCCCCCCCCCCCCCCCCCCCCCCCCCCCCCCAACCCCCCCCCAAAACCCCCCCCCCCCCCCCCCCCCCCCCCCCCCCCCAACCCCCCCCCCCCCCCCCCCCCCCCCCCCCCCCCCCCCCCCCCCCCCCCCCAAAACCCCCCCCCCCCCCCCCCCCCCCCCCCCCCCCCCCCCCAAAAAAAACCCCCCCCCCCCCCCCCCCCCCCCCCCCCCCCCCCCCCCCCCCCCCCCCCCCCCCCCCCCCCCCCCCCCCCCCCCCCCCCCCCCCCCCCCCCCCCCTTTTTTTTCCCCCCCCCCCCCCCCCCCCCCCCCCCCCCCCCCCCCCCCCCCCCCCCCCCCCCCCCCCCCCCCCCCCCCCCCCCCCCCCCCCCCCCCCCCCCCCCCCCCCCCCCCCCCCCCCCCCCCCCCCCCCCCAAAAACCCCCCCCCCCCCCCCCCCCCCCAAACCCCCCCCCCCCCCCCCCCCCCCCCCCCCCCCCCCCCCCCACCCCCCCCCCCAAATTTTCCCCCCCCCCCCCCCCCCCCCCCCCCCCCCCCCCCCCCAAACCCCCCCCCCCCCCCCCCCCCCCCCCCCCCCCCCCCCCCCCCCCCCCCCCCCCCCCCCCCCCCCCCCCCCCCAAACCCCCCCCCCCCCCCCCCCCCCCCCCCCCCCCCCCCCCCCCCCCCCCCCCCCCCCCCCCCCCCCCAAACCCCCCCCCCCCCCCCCCCCCCCCCCCCCCCCCCCCCCGGAAAAAGCCCCCAAAAGTTCGGGAAAAATGTAGGGGGTTAAATTCAGCTGCAGTAACCACAGTTCAACCCTAAGGGGGCAGCACATGAAATGTAAAAAATTAGCACAGTAACATAAAGCACCCTTAAGGCCCTGTTTATAAAGTTTATCTCCAAAAAAAAAAAGCTGATTTTGGGTTTAGTTCCTTTTTAAAGGAGAATTATCAAGGAAAATCTACTTTTTTAGCTCTTAAACACATTTTTTGTGCATTGGGAATCTCTGAAAGTCTAGAAAATTTGAATTTAGTCACTCTAGATCCTGCAATGACATATTTAGATGTTTTTTGGGTCATTTTGGGTCAACTTGTAATTCAAGTTGAAGGAAGCAGCAAGTGGAAAAATCTAAGTGTTCTGTTGTCGAGTGTATTAACCCACACCAGTCATTACACCGTCCCCCAGGATCAGAACCTCTTCGGACCGCCTGGTTATATTTTATTTTTCATGGAAACATGCCGACATCAGTGGGTAAAGTCCTCTTCGTTTGCGCGAAGAACTTCAGGGAGGAGTGTTTCAGCAACCTCGGCCAGTATGAAGGAGGATTAGCCGAAAGACTCCGTCTGTCTGAGGGGTCAGTTCCTTCTGTCTATGTAAGCGACGGACAGAGCAAAGAGGCTAGCTGCAGATAACGGTGAAATGGTAGCTAGCTTGATTGTTGGGGTGTTGATAGAACTTACAGGCTGTTTTGATAGCACAGCTTCGTGCCTCCTGCTAAAGTTAGCGCTGTGCGCTCACTTTTAGCTCCTTAAGGACATCACCTTATTGTGTGTTTTGAATAACAATATTAAATACACAGTTTTGCAGTCTGTTTGGTTGCCCTTTTTGCCTTGGGAAACACATGATCCAAATGCATTCAGTGATGCATTTGCTAACTCATTAACTATGTTGGGGTCTTGTTTAAAAGTTGTGTTCATTCAATTTGTGGTAGCATCAACATTTTAAACGGTATCTTATATGTAGTTTGTGCAAAAATATTGTCAGTAACATTAGTAATGGGATTACAAATTATGGGATGGAGTGGAAAACTCCGCAGCCTGGAGGGGGCGGGGTGTGAAGTGCCTCATTTGCAGTTAAAGAGACCGCAGCAAAATGAGACGGTCAAAAAGGAAGCTTAAAAAATTAATAAAATGAACGCCTGAGGAGCTAAAATAAAGACAAATTCAACCCAAAGCATTGCAGTTCCACTTTATACAGACCACACCTGAATTATTTAAGTAGGAACCCTTGTGTTGTTGCTAATGGATACATCAAATTATCACAACAGAAACCTCACAAAAGCATCAGGTTTCCATACAAGCTAGCATTAGCCCTGCAACACAGCTAGCTGCCACATGAAGAAAAGTAGCAGTTCAAAACTTCTCTGATATAGAATTTGTTGGAATGTGTTTTAACTGTTTATTGAATTTTGTCAGGTTTTTCAGATAAACACTGTTGTGATCATGTTCCTGAGGAGATTGCTCTAATATTGGCTGTTAGTAACCATCATAGGTTATCCCATGAGACCAAAGTAGATATGTTTGACAGAAAAAGACAATGCCACGCCTGAAGAAAACCAAACACAGCACAAGCACAACACCTCATAGCAGCTGTCAAACACAGTGGTGGACAATTGTTGATTCAGGTTTGTTTTGCAGACACAGGACGTGGACACATTGCAGGCACTGGATCAACCATGAACTCCTCTGTATACCAAAGGGTCCCAGAGTCAAATATGAGGCCATCTATCCAATAGCTGAAGTTGGACTGAAATGGGGTCATTCATTTAATAAAGAACTTTGACAGTGTTGAATCTGTTATGTATTTTTGCTCACTTGAGGTTAGATTAACATCGGTTTTAGAACCTGGTACCAGATCATTTGTATTACGTTTAAATAAAAAAAAACATTGATTTGGAGACTTTTACTATAACTGTACATATGGAGCCAAAGAAGGAGTTCTGAAAACAAAAAAATCCCCAGCCAGTAAAGGGCAGATGTGCATGACACATTGTGAACAATACCTGAAGTATACTGGAGAAGCATTATTACAATGAACACTGTTCTTTTGGAAGACAAAAACCAATGTGATTTCTTAAGACTTTCCTGAAAGCAGTGAGTCATCAAGAAACATAGAGAAGATACAGGGGTTGGACAATGAAACTGAAACACCTGCCATTTTAGTGTGGGAGGTTTCATGGCTAAATTGGACCAGCCTGGTAGCCAGTCTTCATTGATTGCACATTGCACCAGTAAGAGCAGAGTGTGAAGGTTCAATTAGCAGGGTAAGAGCACAGTTTTGCTCAAAATATTGAAAAGACACAAACATTATGGGTGACATTACCAGAGTTCAAAAAGAGGACAAATGTTGGGTGCAGTGTCTTGCTGGTGCATCTGTGACCAAGACAGCAAGTCTTTGTGATGTATCAAGAGCCCCCCGTATCCAGGGTAATGTCAGCATACCACCAAGAAGGACGAACCACATCCAACAGGATTAACTGTGGAACGCAAGAGGAAGCTGTCTGAAAAGGGGTGTTCGGTGCTAACCTGGATTGTATCCAAAAACCATAAAACCACGGCTGCCCAAATCAAGGCAGAATTAAATGTGCACCTCAACTCTCCTGTTTCCACCAGAACTGTCCGCGGGAGCTCCCCCAGGGTTCAATATACACGGCGGGCTGCTATAGCCAAACCTTTGGTCACTCATGCTAATGCCAAAAGTCGGTTCAATGGTGCAAGGAGCGCAAATCTTGGGCTGTAGACAATGTGAACATGTATTGTTTCTCTGATGAGTCCACCTTACTGTTTTCCCCACATCCGGGAGAGTTTACGGTGTGGAGAAAGCCCCAAAAAAGCGTTTCCACCCAGACTGTTGCATGCCCAGAGTGAAGCATGAGGGTGGATCAGTGATGGGTTTGGGCTTTCCATATCATGGGCATTCCCTTGGCCCAATACTTGTGCTAGATGGGCGCGTCACTGCCCAAGGACTACCGAAAAATTTTGAGGACCATGTGCATCCAACGGTTCAAACATTGTATCCTGAAGGCGGTGTCGTGTATCAGGATGAGAATGCACCAATACACACAGCAAGACTGGTGAAAGATTGGTTTGATGAACATGAAAGTGAAGTTGAACATCTCCAATGGCCTCACAGTCACCAGATCTAAATATTATTGAGCCACTTTGGGGTGTTTTGGAGGAGCGAGTCAGGAAACGTTTTCCTCCACCAGTATCACGTAGTGACCTGGCCACTATCCTGCAAGAAGAATGGCTTAAAATCCCTCTGGCCGCTGTGCAGGACTTGTATATGTCATTCCCAAGACGAATTGACGCTGTATTGGCTGAAAAAAAGGAGGCCCTACACCGTACTAATAAATTATTGTGGTCTAAAACCAGGTGTTTCAGTTTCACTGTCCAACCCCTGTAATTTACCAGTACACAGGGTCTGATGTAACAAAATTTAGTTAAAATCAGCATGTAATTTTAGAAGTCAGGGAGGCAGCAACTTGGGGAAATCAAATCTTCTGTTCCCAACACAGATGTTTGGTTGATTTAAAACCCACAAAATCTCCAGAGAGAAATCCAGGGAACATGCCACGCTGGAGTAGCTGTTGCTGCAGGGGGATACTACAGAATGCACTGTGAGAAATAACCAGAAGGAAACTTGAATGTGGTCTGATTTAAAAGGGTTGTCAGCTATCCTGATGAGCAGTCTGTATTAGTCACATCTGTAAAAACAACTGGGCAACTCAAGAACTTCTTCCCTTCTTCTAAAGGACATTCTCAAACACACAGTGCCTCCAAGACCTTTTTTATTATTATTTATTGCAAATGCTGGTGAGCTTTGGATCATTTGGATCATATCACCAAATAATTTAAGTGTGTTTGAGCTTAAAGTCCCAAAACGATGGTCATTCTCTACATGATCGTCTGATTGAGAGGAGAAATCATGACTCCACCAATTACTGAAAGCCATGAAGGTCCTGAAGTCAATTTGTGTTGTTTTTGCTCAGCAGTGGTTTGGCCTTGCAAGTCTCCCATGGAGGCCATTTTTGCCCAGTCTCTCTTTCTTATTGTTGAATCATAAACTCCGATCTTAACTGAGGCAGTGAGGGCTGCAGAGCTTTAGATGTTGTTCTAAGTTCTTCTGCGAACTCCTGTATCAGTCGTTTATGCAATCTTGTTGTAATTGTTGTAGGTTGGCCACTCCTGGGACTGTTCACCACTGTCTCATGTTTTCTCCATTTGTGGATGATGGCTCTCACTGTGGTTCTCTGGAGTCCCAAAACCCTAAAAATGGCTTCAAAACCATTTCCAGACTGATAGATACAAGTGACTTTGTTCCTCATCTGTTGATGTTTACAGGTTCTATTTAAGTGACTTTATTGATTCTACAGGTCTGGCAGTTATCGGGGTAGGATGTGCCTAGTGAAACTGAACCAAATAATGGTCCGTTGGCATGAACCTCTGACATTTATGAGACTGGAGTTCCAGCATGGCAGAAGTTTGTTTTGACTCCTTTCTCACCAAGCCATTGTCTCTAAAAGTAATCTATTTTTCACTGAAATGAATATGCTGAAGTTTTTTTTTTTATGGTGACTGATTGGTCATATTTTTTTAACCAAATCATATAACCATCATCACCTTGAAGGGTTAGTGCCTAACTCCAAGAGTCATTGGACGAGAGGCAGCGTACATCATAGATTTTTTGCCTGCACAGTCTTCAGGGATTTGCAAGGAATATTGAGTTGAGGCCAGATATCCTTACTGTTGGGCTCCTCCTTCCTCTCAAAAATAATTAGTATATATTCAGATTACATGGTATAAATCATCTGGGTGTGGACTAACAACCTTTTAAGAACAATGAATGAATGGGTTACAAATATTTTAGACATACTAGTAAAATAAAATAATTAAATAATCTCATTAGAGTGGCACCCTAAAAAGACAGTGATGTCATAGTCTGTTACCAGGTAGAGTAAACACTTTGTTTAAAGACGGTACATAGAAAATCGTGAAGCAGAGAAAACACACCTGAGAGCACAGGTTTCGAACACTCATAGAAAGTTAAAGCATGCAAGACAGAATTCAGACGAGAAAGTGGTTTTTGAGCAAGAGGTATTAAATCTAGGACAGAAATGTACTTTTGAGGCCGAGCAGACACATTTGTAAGCGAGCAACTCTGGTTTGAGTGTGAGAGCAGAGTTTTGAGCAAGAGCAGCAACAATTCTAAGTGAAGTTCTTTGAATTGAAAATGTATCCTCCTGTTTTAGGAAGAAATTTTCCCCTATATTTTCAAAGAAAAAAGCTACCACATAAACAGCAGGCATGGGCGGGCGCTGATGGTGTAGGGGTTAAAGCGTGCGACCATATTCAGAGGCTACAGTCCTCGAAGCGGCTGCCCCTGGTTCAAGTCCCAGACCTGGCGACATTTGCCAAATGTCTCCCCCTCTCTCTACCCCTCTTTCCTGTCTGCCTACTGTCAATAAAAAAAATAAATAAAGGCCACTAGTGCTGAAAAAATATCTTTAAAAAAAAACAGCAGGCATAAAGCAGAATTGAATAATATTTATTCACAGATCTACAAGAATTTTAATACTCGTACACACATTTCTTGATTATGTCACACAACAGTGTGAGACAGGAAAGGATTTCTTCGGTTTGGTTGCCTCATGGAGCCGAACAAACAGTCCTAGACCTCCCAGCAAGGCCGGTACACCCGTCCCACCATGCACCTCATGTTGTCTCTCCTTAGAATGGGGATGCTCAGCTGCTCTCCGCCGTCTCCGTGCTCGCTGGCCTGGTTGCTATCATCAGCTCTTCGTTTGTAAACAGAGAGCCCGTTCTGCAGCACTCGCAGGTCCCTCCAGATAGTTGGATCAGCAGCAATGACGATGACCTTCGATGTCCGTGGTCTGATCACACTGGCCAGATCTGCAGCGACCAGGTTGTTCTCCGTTGTCTCATCATTTAGGAGCGAGTTAAAAACTTCTTGCTCCAAGGATCCGTCTTCAGTCTTGCCCATGGGCAGCGCCATTGACAGCGCGTTACAGTTGAGTAAGAGTGCAGCAGCAAAGATGACCGACAAGAGGGACTGCCTCATGGTGGGGATCTTTCAGGAGGTCGGAGTTGTTTGCTTGGAGGAGATGAATTTTCTTCTAAAGTCTTGCTTCTCAGTTCTAACTTGGACTTTGGACCATCATTGCCTTTTATACCATTTCAGTCTAAGCTCACCACGTCGTATTCTGAGTCATCAGAGCTTCATCTTTTGTTTGTAGGAATTAAGAGATTAGTTTGGTAGAACTCCTGCTGTATTTAAGTGTGTTGTCTTGGAGGAAAGTTAATGAAAATCTATAGTGTGTTATCTCCTGTTAGACACTTGAAAATGAAAAACTAGAAGCTCTTGAACCAGGGGACATCCGAGGAAAAACATTAATCCACAATCACTGTCCTTTAAAACAACAAGGACGGCTAAACCACCCGTGAATCTCTTGTGATGGTCAGATACTTGATCAAGAAACCAGTTTGCCCAAAGCATTGTTGCAGAGATAGTCAAGAGGGGATTTAAACCTAAGCCTAATGAGGGTAAGAGCAAACAAATGGCTGTTGAAGTGTTTGTGTCTTTGTGGCAGCAGGTTTGTTGACGTGTCAAATATACAGGAAAGCTGTGACCGCACCCCACGGTTTGAGGTGGCATCTGGGTTGGTCATCTGTTTTTACATCCTTAAAAAGCATTAATAGTTTAGCATATTTTTTGGGGTCCATATGTTATAAGGTGTTGCAGACGTGATTATCCCCCTGCAACTCGCATTCCTACTGCAGTGTAATTTTAATGCAGTTTGGATATATTGTGGTAAACCAATGGTGTCCAATATGTGCCAAAATCATCAAGTTGAAAAGTTCTCAGATGCCACAAAAATGGATTTCTATTCACTGAAATAGATTTATTATGACTTTATTATTTTTCCTTTCTTAACAATAAACTAACCATGCATTCTTTTCATAAAATAAACAAAGCATATTTTGCCCCAACAATGTTTAAAAAGGTGTCCATGTTAGTGTTTGTCTTACTGGATCTCAGTGCTGTGTTGGACACAGTTGATCATAACATACCAACTGATAGACTGGGAAAGTTCAGAGGATGGTCTGGTACTGTGCTAAAATGGTTCAGTTCTTATTTGGCAGACGGGGACTATTTTGAGTCATGTGGCAAGGAGAAATTTCAGCAAACAAAGATCACATGTGGGTTTCCTCAAGGCTGCATTCTCAGCCCACTTTTATACACTATCTATATGCTTCCCAGAGCTCAGATTATGGAGTACTAGAATATCTTTCCGATCATATGTATTCCCAAGGTTAAAGAACAGCACTCAGCTAGACTCAATTAGGCTAAAAAACACAGCATATGGCACAAGCGTAGGTTTTGTCTTTGACCATGAGATATGTTTTAACAACCACATAAAGCCTGTCACAAATGAAACTAGTACCATATTGAAAAAAACTCTAGAATGAAGAGTTTCCAGTTAAAACAGTACACAGCTGAACTGGTGTTTGCTTTTGTTTTTTTTTTGTTAGATTATTGTTACTATGTCTTTAATGGTTTCTGTGAAATAAAAATCAAGCAGGCAGCTGCAGCCCATTTAAAATCCTGCTGCCAAAGTACTGACCACCGCACCGTGGCGGTTTTCTGCATTTATCTTGTCTAGAATCTTATATAATTTGCTGCATTTCCTCATTCCCAAAACTTAACCATTTTTTTGTTTTCAATTAGCATTTTGAACAACCAAACAGCTTCTTTTTTATTTAAGACTTAAAATAACGTTTATTCTTTTTTACATGTTCCTTGTCATTAACATAGTTTTTTTTACTGCCGTTCCTTTACTTTTCTTTAAGGGACCTTTAGCCACCTTTTGTTTGAATTTTACAAAACAAATAAACTTGCTTTGTTTTTTCTAAACCAAAAGTAAAAAAAGAAAAGTTAAATAATAAGTCGGTTGTTTGACCTTGGATTACTGCATTTGTTTAAAAATGTGTAGAAGAAACACATCTGAATCCCTGTGTTTTTTCTGTTTTTTACAGTTTCTTTCATCTGTGTTAACAAATTGAGATGATAACCTTCCCCACATTCTTACAAAAGCAGAGACATGGAACATTTTCCATGTTTGCCCTTGGATGTGAAGTAGCAACTGTCTGCTAAAGGTCCAAATGTTTCACAGCCTGAGCTACACCTCGTCAGAGAGGGGAGAAGGGTTCTCCAAAAACAAGATGGCAATCTGCGTCGAACAGCTGACTACACTTATGGGTGCAGGCCAAAACTTAAAGCCCTGGCTTAGGACTGTGAAGGGAGCATAATATGAACCCGCAGTCTGCTCGCGTAAAACAGTGGCTCTATAACACCAGTCAATTTGGCTCTCGGCAGCTCTCTCTAAATTACGGTGCAGACTTGAGGGCCACAAGGCCGAGACTTAAGCGTAATTCCACCTAAAAAGAAAAGCGGTACTCAAATCCAACAAGACTCAGGTACAAATTAAATCATGTTGAATTTCCAACAGAATGCCCAGGGCCTGTTATTCCTGTGGTCTAACATACTGAAATCTCTCAGACAGGTTAGCGATACGACACCGTGCACAAAATGTTACTTAATAGGGGCAAGATGTTCTGCTTCTGTTTATAAATAAGTCTGTCTGGCCAAAATATTTCAGATCATCAAAATGCTTCTTTAAATTCATAGTCACGGAAAAAAAGTACACACCCTTTAAAACAGAACTGTAGAGAAAATATCAGGCTTATAAATGCATGAATCATTAATGATTGTAATTGAAACAAGTATCTTGCTAAAATCTAAAATTTTATCCAATATGACGTATGACCTCCTCTCATTTCTGGATGTATTGTTACAGTTGTGCATTGTTTAAAGGATATAGATATTGTCAGTCAATCTGAGCCTTTTCAAGCTAATTCATAGTTGTTTTCCTCAGACATTTACCTGTGTTAGGCTGTGCAACCTACTACTTTCAGTTCTTTTTGGTTTGGTGTGGTAAATGACTTACCATGTTCCTCTGAGGATTCTAATTTCATATATATCCACTATGTGGCTGATCTGTGAACATAGCATAAGATTGTGTTGCATTTACCTGTTTATTGCATATTTACCTAAAAAACAAAAAGTTAATCCAATTTATTTTTTATCTCCGCTGGGCAGCACCTTGAACCGGATAATGATGACACAATCTGTGACTCCAAACACTGAAGATGAAAGCCATATGCTGCAGTTATTGGAGGATCATCCACCATTGGCAGAGGGTAAGAGGTGGGTCTGGTGGTGGTGGGAATTGGGGGGAAGATGAAAGTGAAGAGATGAAAGCTGATTTGCGAGCCGCATCTCACAGTATTTCGTTCGTGTCGCAAGGGATAGAACTCCCAAAGAAAGTGACATGTGGCCAAAGCAGAGGTGCATCGTGTGCTGATTGCAAAGATTTATCCCTCATCCATACATCTGCAGGGATGCTGGTAGCCATGGGGATGGCCGGTCAACATGTAATCTCAAAGTGGTTCAAAAATAACAGCTCTGGACTCTAAAGTGTACGTGAGAGTGGAAAAAAGAAAAGCTGAAAATTATTTCTCACTCAGCACACAGTAGGATCTGCAACAACTGGAAACTATTTATTTCAATTTCTCATTTTTTTTCCACTGCTCTGCCAGTGAGAAAAAACAGGTACACAAAACTTCGAGATATGACCCCCCTCAGCTCGTCTGTGAAGTTGTCCAGCTCAGACCGACCGAGCATGGTGAATGTTTTTCCTGAGCCCGTTTGTTCATAAGCAAATATAGTACCATTATATCCATTCATGCAAGACTCAACAATATTTCTGTCCTGAGACATGTCTATATCTGCCACATGGTCATAGGTTAAGGTCCATGGTTCTGGTTTTGAGAGCAGAAGGATGGTGTTGGGTGAGTTGATGTTCAGACTCTGATGCCTGTGTTGTCATGATTTCTGGGTGTTTTTGGGTTCTTCTTCTTATTATTATTCTTGATAGGTTTTGAATCATGCTTCTGTTTATTATTTTCCTGGTCATGCTTTATTTTTTGTCTTCTAGTTCATGTTTTGTCAAGTTAGGTTTTTTGGATCTGGTTATGCTTTAATTTCATGGTTAACTAGTTGTGTTTCTATTAGTTTGTATTCAAGAGTCTCTGTTCTGCTCCAGCCACATTTTGTTCTCTCCTGTCTGTCAATTAACTTTATTCGGTTCACCTGCACCTAGCAGTCTCTTCGTTTCACCTGTATGGGAAGAAACTTGTGGCATCAGAAACTGAATTTGAATTGCTCTGACTGAATTTGTATTTGTGTAATTTAAAATGAAATGCATTGTTTTGAAAATGAATTTCACTAAACTGAAACTGAATTTTATGGTTTAAAACTGAATTCTCTTGCTTTTAAAACGTATTTCGTTGTATTAAAAATTCATATTGACTACTTTCACTTTCAGGTCTGTAATTCAATTTCAGTTCCAAAATGTAGTTTTTTGTGTCACACATCCGGGTCCTTGAGGATAGCCACAGATTAATCAAACACAGATTCATCGATTTACGTTTCACATCAGGTTAAACTTCCTTTACGGCATGTTGAGCTGCAGCAGTGCAGCATACATGAGCTTGGCGGATGTCAATCATCAAGTCAAATGAGCGTCTATAAGAAGCGTCATGTAAACAAATGATGCTCAAACAGTAACACTAATGCTACCTGTAGCTATTAGCTAAACATGCCAGATTAGCATAGTGTGCCGCCGGTGTTACGTCGGTCTGCGTTTCTCTTGCCCTTACCTCAGCATAACTTCTGTTGCCTAGCAACCGTGTTAACGTGAAACGCAGAGCTGTGAAGCCGAACAATTGGAGCCTGAAGGTTAATAACGCTGTCTCTACTGTAAATAACTAACTTGTCCTGTGTGTGTCTGCGTTGTCCTGCGATGGACTGGCGACCTGTCCAGGGTGTACCCTGCCTCTCGCCCATAGACTGCTGGAGATCACCAGCTCCCCTGCCAACCTGTATGGAAGAAGCGGTAGAAAATGACTGTCTGTTTCCTTTTTTTGTTTAAAAAATAAATAAAGATACATGACAGGCAAGGTCATGGAGAACTTAACAAGATAAGGAAAAATATCAGCCCTATTTTGAGAAGGAAGAACTGGGGTACCCCCTAGAAGCGACTCGGCCTGGGTACTCAGCCCACAAACCGCAATCACCCATTAGGGCGTGTGCTTCCGACACCCCAATAAGCTAACCAGGCTTCACTCAAGGAAGATGCCGACCTTGGCCACAAAACACAAGCGGCAAAACACCCCCAGAGCACCATCTGAGCACCCCCACCACTTGGGGCCTTGGCTAACCCAACAAGAGAAAAGGTGAAACAGTTGAAAGACAATAAAAGACAAGCCACCAAACCCTGTGTGCCTGGGACCCTACCCTGCGTGAGACCGCCTCTTCAACCATTATCCACACCAAACATCCAACTTCACCCTGAAGTGCTGCAGAAATCTCTGTTACTAACAAACTTAAGGCAGGTGTGAATAGTAATAAGGAGCAGGTGTGAAGGGAGAACTGAAAGCGAGACCAGCTGGAGTGAATAAGAGAACAGATAAGGGATGAGCGTTGGTAGAGTGTGATATAAGATGTTTTACGCAATATTTTTCTTCAGTTTCATGTTGGCTGTCTTAATTTTTAGTTTGCAAAAATGAATAGTTTTTAATAAAAACTTCCAGTTTCTTTTATTCAAAAGGAAGAATTACTCCAAAGCGTTTTCTTCTATCTACAGCTGTTTCCACTTGTTCTCTGAAATGATGACAGCATCCTGTTGTGCTTTCCTTCCAGAACATGTTGGCATTTCTAACTAAAATAATCACAGATCCCTGTGAAAATTACGGGTGGAAGCCCGATGCAGCCATGTTTTAGTTTAGCTGTTTGACATCCACAAAACACTGGCTCTGTTTCTGGCTGTGCTTCAAGCTGATGAGGTTGTGACCCCTACAGGGACTCTGGCTGCCTGACAGTGAAAGCTCTAGTCGCAGTTTCTCAGCAACAGAGGTTTGTTTCTGTGGTTGATTTCCACAGTAAAAAGTGCAGAGTGTTATATATAGCAGAGTTCGCACTGATATGAATAAATACAATGATTCAGCAAGGATGCCTAACAAATAGAAAGGAGGTTGTAAGGCGGTGATGTTTCTTGACTTGGATGTAAAACGCATTTACTTTTTAGAGAACAACAGTTTTGTTCTGCTTCAGGCAGATCAATTGTAGGTGGTAGGAAAACAGACCTAAAGACTCCTGAGTCAATTTCAGAAAGGTTAAAACAAAGTCCTGTAAAATATTGCTTTTTAAAAGATAAGCAAGTGAAAATGAATTTTAGGTTTTCTGGGGCTGCACGGTGGCGCAGTTGGTAGCACTGTTGCCTTGCAGCAAGAAGTGCCTGGGTTCGATTCCCAGCTGGGGGTTTTTCTGTATGGAATTCGCATGTTCTCCCCGTACATGCGTGGGTTCTCACCGGGCACTCCGGCTTCCTCCCACAGTCCAAAGACATGCCTGTTAGGTTAATTGGTCTCTCTAAATTACCCTTAGGTGTATGAATGAGTGTGTGCATGGTTGTTTGTGTGTTGCCCTGCGCTGGACTGGCGACCTGTCCAGGGTTTACCCCACCTCTCGCCCATAGACTGCTGGAGATAGGCACCAGCTCCCCCGCAACCCACTATGGAATAAGCGGTAGAAACTGACTGACTGGTTCTGAAGCTGCTGGATTTCTGTTTTGGAAAACTAAGATTTTTTTCTGATGTGTTATAATACACATAAAACCACAAATAAATCAACAAAAACAACCTCGGTTTAGCAATTAACATGGAGGTGTAAGCGATAATTAGAAGGGTCAATTACCAGATGGAAAATGCATTTTTCTGGATGAGGAAATGACAGTGTGAGATCTGTCTTTAAGCTGTTGCCACACTGTCTCCTATCTTTCCACATATGAAGGGAATTAACAAAAAAATTTCCTGGCACGACTTTGAAGTATATGTATTACTTGTGAAACAATCCCAGTTGGAATTAGACATGGATCATGACCAAAAGATCGAGGTCCCGAAAACAAGCGGCCAAAATGAGCTTCCTCCATAGGGTGGCTGGAGATAGCCTCGGAGACAGGGTGAGGTGCTCCATCGGGGAGCTCAAAGTAGAGCTGCTGCTTCTTGACATCAAAAGAGTCTTGTGAGGCGTTCCAGCATCTGATCAGGATGCCTCCTGGTTAGTTAGATCTAGGTGAGATCTAAAAATAAATAACAGGTACTTTTAGGTTCATTCTATTGTGGAAATTCAATGCCATTTTTCCAAGTCCAAAACTGCTAAAACCTGTGTTTGTTATTATAACTAGATTTAAAAAACTGTAGTTGGTTTCCTATATTTTAGCCAGTTATTAAAAGCCATTGTGGTTGATCCAGAGAGCCAGGATGCAGACCCCTAAGCTTGGCTTTCCTGAAATATTTTGTGGTCTCATAAGTGTTCTCAATGATTTTTGGAGATCTTTCAAAGTTTTTCTTTGGACTTTCAAGACTGACTCTCACTCATTCTGTGACAAGGTCTTGAAGAATGTATAGTGGGGACGTCTCAGACGTTTCATTTTACTGTATTTTAGTTAAAAAATATTTAATTATTGTCAACAATCAACGGTCTAGCTAGCATGACGCGAACCCGGTTGCCATGACAACACTTCCGCGAACAGCAGCTTGTTGCTATGGGAGACTTCCAAACGGAGAAACCAAGTCACTTCTGGTGGTCTTGCTAGCTGTGTTAGCTGCTGTGTTTTTGCCACCATGGCCGAGCAGACGGCCTCAATGAAAACCAACATCGGAAAATGTCTCCAGCAGCACAGCTGGATGCAGGAGGTGAGTTGAATTAGCCGCTGTTCAGGCGTCACTGCCGTCAGAAAATGTATGCAGGGATAATGAGGAAGAAAGCTGCTGATGCAAACAGAGACGAAACAGAAACCCAGGACTTTTAAGTTTGACCAAAACCCGATGTTTTAATACATATATAATCATATTCAGTTAAAAAAAATATGCGTTCCAATGAGTTTAATTTGTCAGAATAAAAGTACCCTTTTAAAATAACAACCTTTAAGCAGGTATTAAATATACTTAGTTTAGCCCACATATCTGTATTATAAATTGTTTTTATGGGGTCTGTATACTAGAAGTCCATTTCTTTCAGCAACTCCCTCCCTAAGTGAAACATTATTACATAGATTATTTACACACAAACTGATGTTTCAAAGCCTTCCTTTATGCCTCCCTTAATAAAAAAAAAGACATTTAAAATTAAAATCAGACCAATAAAAAAATTTTAATAATGACTGAATGACTTTATGACAGAAACAGTTTTTAAGGTAAAGTAAAAGCGCCAGTCGGCAGTGATAGTATTTGTATTACAGTTTTAGTGTGTATCTATTCTCAATGATTTCTGTTGTCCTCCAGAGAGCAGTTGCCTCTCCAGACATTGAGGACCCGAAGAAGATTCACGGACACAAAGGGATTTTCACGTCAGACCAGCAGTCTAAAATGGACACTTTAACCACGTACAAAGCTACTCATGTTCCTCTGATGGGTCCTGGAGTGAGGCTGAGGGGTAGGCGACTTCATGTTCCTTCAGAGTAACAAATCTGATTTTATATTAACCCATTTAGAAACTGAGGTGCATTTTAGAAGCTGAAAGGAGTTTATCCAGTAGCACTGTAGCCTGGTGAGAATCAGAGCTCAGTGCTCACACATACGCTGATGACTGTTGCGACCTCTATTTATTTACTCTGAAAATCTTGTTTAGGACGATTTGCTGTGCTCTCCAAGTTCATTTCTTTTATATCTCCACGGTGCAGGCATCAGAAGGGAGCTGCTAGAGAAACATATTACCCAGGTGATAAGGTGAGTCACAGACAAGTGTTTTGATACTGAAGCAGAAAATTTCATTTCTGTATGCAGTTTCTTTTTAGAAACGGAGAACAGTGCTCGTTAATATTTACATGTCTGGGTTAAATCAGACTTTATGGTGTTATTTTGCATGGAGGCCAGTCATCATGATGGGGCTGATAAAGGGGTGCCCCCACAGAAATGAACGTCCTGCTCGATTAGAGCGCTCAGGAAGAATAAAAAGCTTTGTGAATTTGATGAAAACAGTCTGATCAACGCTTCTAATCTTTCACTTCGCATATTCAATTTCCTCTCTTTTACAAGTGCAGTTTAGAGCGGCATGATTCACACTGAGAACTCAGAGGGTTTTAGTGTTCATTTAGAGGGGTGTGAAGTATTTCCTCCCTTACATGTTTTTTCAAATGTTTTTTACTATTTTTGTAGATGTTTTAGATTATGAAACACACTTTATTATCAGACAAAGAAAACCTCAGCAAATACAAAATGGAGTTTTCAATTTTTATTTAATTTATTAAGAAGAAAAAGACATCCAACCAAGCTGGCCCTGTGTGAAAAAGGAAGTAACTCCCTTGTAAAAGCATCATTTAACTGCGTAAGCACATTTTTTGTCTATTTTCACAGGACATTTCTAGGCCTAGTTACTGCCTAACCTGTAGAATGGAGAAATCACTCAAATTGTACCTGTCTGAAAACATGAAGTAGACTAAAAGACACAGTTCTGTAACACACTCTCTACAACTGACCCTTGAAAAGTTGATCATCCAGAAAACTGTTCTTTATTATATTTAGCGCAGTAATTTTCTTCCATGTGAGGACAACCAATGAAAACACGAGAAGAAAATGATTTCAAACGTATCTGCCTCTCTTTCATAACACTTGGTCTGCTAATTGCAGTCACGTAAATAAACGTAGAACGCCCTACAACATTCAATAAAAAGAAAACAAAAGACCTTTGTGTAAAATGTACTAAAACATAATTTCTGGTGAGGAATAAATTAGGTAACCCTCACATTTATTACCACTTAACATGGTTAAAGTCACACACAGATGCATCACATCAGGTGCACATGATGAGAGCATCAACACTGAGCATTCTGGGGGTCGGCTATTTACTGAACTGTACGTTGCGGTTCCTTCAGTGGCCGCGGTGCAGCGTTGTAGCTGTCATTACCTGGGCGTACACGCAGGAAGGCGTGCGATGCTGCAGTCCTGTTGTCCTCTGTCAGCCCGGGGAAAACCGCTTCACTTCGAGACGTCTCTCGGGAGCTTCTGTAGCTTCTGCAGGCCTCAAGGAAAAGTCAAGCCACACTTGTCTTATTACTCCTCGTTTATGAATGAATGCTGGGTACTCTAACAGCAAATCATTACTTAACTTCGTTGCACACGATCGGCCTTCTTGCCAGCAAGGAGACAGTTTACGCGCGCTGTGTCCCTCTGTCCAGTTCTCCTGGAGATCCGTGTGGTAGAGGCCGCCATGTTGGAAACACGGTGTTTTTGTTCAGAGATTCCGCTCTGACTTCTACATTTCAAAATCCATGTTCATCCATGTTGTAACCCATGCCTGGGGTCCCAACAACTGCCGACCTGTTGTTGGCAAGTTCGCCCTGGAGCAGGCCGCAAGATGCTGAAAAGATATATTCAAAAGCATAATTTCTGGACCTACTGCAGCCTGTTGTTACTGCTGGTATGAAAGTTCATGTACGTGCAATGCTTGAGGAAACTGTGAGACCATCTGTAAAACCAATTAAAGCTGGAGCAGAACTGGACCCTGTAACATGACAGTGACCCAAAACACCAGTAAATCAAACAAGGAATGACTTTGAATCAAAAAAATGGAAAGTCCTGGGCCTAGTCAAAGAAGCCTCCCAAACATCTCCCATCTTAATGTGTGAAGCAGGGGAAACTTTCCTCAGACTGACGTCAGAAACAGGTTGACAGCTACAAGAAACATCTCACTGAAGTTATCGCAGCCAAAGGGGGTAGGATGTCCTAACTTAGAACACATTTTTGTTTATATCTTTGTTTAATGAGTGTCCTAATTGTTTCACATGAATATAAACTGATTTCAGTTGGATTCTTTTCGCAGCTGATTATTTCTTTGGATGAATACAGTGAATTTCATGATCTTAAAATATGCATCCCATCACTCACACACACACTTAATAATCTATAAACAATGTGAACTTTCAATATCAGAATGTCTTCCACTACCAAACCTTTGGTTATAACAGTATTTACTGTATCGTACAAATCAAAACAAGATGAAATTATTCAATGTAAAATTAGTTTGTGATCTCCTGCGTGACTGACAGCACCTGGCGTGTCCTTGATTCACCCACACAGTTGTTCGGCATCGACAGACTTGTGTGCGGCTCTGTGTGGGCATTGAAAACACAGGGCCTTCACCCAGGGCGAGACGACTTCCTGAATGCAGCACTTCACACAAACATTTGCTGGTTTCTTTCACTTGCTTTATTACCATGTGTCTCATGCTGCAGCGGTCAATAGAAAGTAAACAACAAAAATCAAGGCAGTGTTACACCTTTTATCCTGTGGTTTGTTTTTCATCTTAGAAAGAAATAATGTGTTTTTTAGTCTAGTTACAGTCATGTATGAGCAGGGATTTTTCAACAATTTACAGTGACTCTTAAAGGTGGCTAATCTCTGTAAAGATAACAGGTTTTAAGGATCTAAAAACTTTTCCACCGCTAATGTGTCAAAAACATCCTGAGCAACTGAAAACAGTTAAATTAAGAATGCTGCAATAACCTGATTACCCTTTGATTTATTTCTTCACCCAGATTTCTTAGGTTCACACCTGCCATAAATTAAAGTCAATCTGGTAATCCTGCAATAGATTTCAGCAGTGCTGGTAGCATTTCCCTGACATTTGCTCATTCGCATCTTTCAGATGAAGCTATAGTTTGCAGAGAGCTTGCGAAGAATGAAAATGATCACTCCAATCCAACTCCTGTTTAAAACACTTTGAGGCTGCCAAAGACTTCGAAGGTCCAAAACGTTTGAAAGGAGGCTAGGAAGCTGAATATTAAGATGGATTTTTATTTTCAGTGTCACAGTGACTACAAGTCTAAAACCAAATGCACAAAAGAATGGCTTCACCAGAAGAAAACTGATGGCTGACCTAGAGTCCAAAACTAAATCTGACAGAAAATCTGTGGGTTCACCTAAAGAGGGCTGTTTGTAGGCAAGAGATGTCCTCACAATCTGACACACTTTGAGAACTTTGGCAACAAAGAGTGGGCTTTATGTAACTCTACAAAAGCGCCACGTGCTTTATGGCAAGGAGCTCAAAGACCTTTAATGAAGCTTCACTCTGACCTGCTCACCTCCTGTTTTCACAGGGAGAAGATTCACACTGAACAGAGTCCACCACCACCTGAAGCAGACTACAGCTCCACAACCCAGAGGGATTTCTGTGTCCCAGGGTTTGTTCCCAGCAGACCAAAGTCAACACAAGTATGTGTTGGAGAGCTTTCTGCTTGAAGCTTTGTGATGTTTGTAGGATTTTCTGCTGGAATATGACTAGAAATTAGATTTTTACACTAATATCAGATTACTATCATTAGGTTAAATAAATTAGGAAATTTTTACCTTTCTACATCTGGTAGTTTTGGTAAATGCCTTGTTTGATGCAGTCTTCCCTCATTTCCAGGTTCATGATTACAAACGTGAGCAGGCCATAACATTCTGGAGTGAAAACTGCCAGCAGATACAGGTGTGTCAGACCTTTCTTACAGGTTTGCTTGTGTTAATAAAGATTAATAAACTAAGAGTGACTCATCTAAAGGGTGTAACTCATCACCTGCACCATATTTCAAGGGTTTCTCCACCAAACCGGGTCCCATGATGACTTGGAACTTTTTTTTTCCCAGATGCGTGACATGACTCCTCTGAGATTTCTGTTTTAGTTACAGGGTTCCAACACAGAGAGCTCATACGCACTTCTATGGTTCCTACGCAGCTACAGGGTTCTTATGCAGCTACAGGGTTCGTATGCACTTACAAGGTTCCTACGCAGCTACAGGGTTCGTATGCACTTACAAGGTTCCTACGCAGCTACAGGGTTCCTACGCAGCTACAGGGTTCCTATGCAGCTGCAGGGTTCCTATGCAGCTACAGAGTTCCTACGCAGCTACAGGGTTCCTATGCACTTACAGTGTTCCTATGCAGCTACAGAGTTCCTACGCAGCTACAGGGTTCTTATGCCCTTACAGGGTTCCTACGCAGCTAAAGGGTTCCTATGCAATTACAGGGTTCCTACGCAGCTACAGGGTTCCTATGCAGCTACAGGGTTCCTATGCACTTACAGGGTTCCTATGCAGCTACAGAGTTCCTACGCAGCTACAGGGTTCTTATGCACTTACAAGGTTCCTACGCAGCTACAGGGTTCCTACGCAGCTACAGAGTTCCTACGCAGCTACAGGGTTCTTATGCACTTACAGGGTTCCTACGCAGCTAAAGGGTTCCTATGCAATTACAGGGTTCCTACGCAGCTACAGGGTTCCTATGCAGCTACAGGGTTCCTATGCACTTACAGGGTTCCTATGCAGCTACAGAGTTCCTACGCAGCTACAGGGTTCTTATGCACTTACAAGGTTCCTACGCAGCTACAGGGTTCCTACGCAGCTACAGAGCTACAGGGTTCCTACGCAGCTACAGGGTTCCTATGCAGCTGCAGGGTTCCTACGCACTTACAGGGTTCCTACGCAGCTACAGGGTTCTTATGCACTTACAAGGTTCCTACGCAGCTACAGGGTTCCTACGCAGCTACAGAGCTACAGGGTTCCTACGCAGCTACAGGGTTCCTATGCAGCTGCAGGGTTCCTACGCAGCTACAGGGTTCTTATGCACTTACAGGGTTCCTTAGCAGCTACAGGGTTCCTACGCAGCTACAGGGTTCTTATGCACTTACAGGGTTCCTATGCAACTACAGGGTTCCTACGCAGCTACAGGGTTCCTATACAGCTACAGGGTTCATATGCAGCTACAGGGTTCCTTTGCAGCTACAGGGTTCCTACACACTTACAGGGTTCCTACGCAGCTAAACGGTTCCTATGCAATTGCAGGGTTCCTACGCAGCTACAGGGTTCCTACGCAGCTACAGGGTTCTTATGCACTTACAAGGTTCCTCCGCAGCTACAGGGTTCCTATGCACTTACATGGTTCCTACGCAGCTACAGGGCTCCTATGCAGCTGCAGGGTTCCTATGCAGCTACAGGGTTCCTAAGCAGCTAAAGGTTTCCTGTGCACTTACGGGGTTCCTATGCAGCTACAGGGTTCTTATGCACTTACAAGGTTCCTACGCAGCTACAGGGTTCCTATGCACTTACAGGGTTCCTTCGCAGCTACAGGGTTCCTACGCAGCTACAGGGTTCCTATGCACTTACAGGGTTCCTATGCAACTACAGGGTTCCTACGCAGCTACAGGGTTCCTATGCACTTACAGGGTTCCTATGCAGCTACAGGGTTCCTATGCACTTACAGGGTTCCTATGCAGCTACAGGGTTCCTATACAGCTACAGGGTTCATATGCAGCTACAGGGTTCCTATGCACTTACAGGGTTCCTATGCAACTACAGGGTTCCTACGCAGCTACAGGGTTCCTATGCACTTACAGGGTTCCTATGCAGCTACAGGGTTCCTATACAGCTACAGGGTTCATATGCAGCTACAGGGTTCCTATGCAGCTACAGGGTTCCTACGCAGCTACAGGGTTCCTAAGCAGCTAAAGGTTTCCTGTGCACTTACGGGGTTCCTACGCAGCTACAGGGTTCTTATGCACTTACAAGGTTCCTACGCAGCTACAGGGTTCCTATGCACTTACAGGGTTCCTTCGCAGCTACAGGGTTCCTACGCAGCTACAGGGTTCTTATGCACTTACAGGGTTCCTATGCAACTACAGGGTTCCTACGCAGCTACAGGGTTCCTATGCACTTACAGGGTTCCTATGCAGCTACAGGGTTCCTATACAGCTACAGGGTTCATATGCAGCTACAGGGTTCCTATACAGCTACAGGGTTCATATGCACTTACAAGGTTCCTACGCAGCTACAGGGTTCCTATGCACTTACAGGGTTCCTTCGCAGCTACAGGGTTCCTACGCAGCTACAGGGTTCCTATGCACTTACAGGGTTCCTATGCAGCTACAGGGTTCCTATACAGCTACAGGGTTCATATGCAGCTACAGGGTTCCTATGCAGCTACAGGGTTCCTACACACTTACAGGGTTCTTATGCACTTACAGGATTCCTACGCAGTAAAGAAAAGTGTGGAATTTGAGTATTACATGGCAAATTATTAGAATTTCCGGACTTCTTATCATTTTTTCAATGCTTTTGTCCTATTCCATTCTCTACAAGTTCCATCCATCCATCCATCCATCCATTCAATCCAGTGTTTTTTGGCGTCATATTTAAAATCTGGTCACTACTGTAATATTTACAGTGGCTAAAAAGTGTAAAGTTGAGAAAAATATTCAGTGTATTGTTGTGAAACTTTTTGGTGGAAAAAGCTATATTTCAGATATTTTTGCTCTTATTATAGATTTTATTACATATAGAAGTTGCCATTATCCTGAGATGTTTGAGTTTTAATTTTCTTTTGTGTGTATTTTACTTTTTCCTTGCAGTTCATTATGTTCTTTAGGTCTTGCTTTCTTTAGTTCATTTTTCTATGCGTATTATTATTAAGTGTTTTTCTTATTATTAGTGCATTCTTTGTATTTAGCTTCCTAGTTTATTCTAGTGTTCTTTGTATATATTAATTATCTCTGTTAGATATCTTCTTTGGGTTACTATATGTTTCTGCTCACCTCATCTGTGTTAATTAGCCTCCCTCCTTCAGCTGCTCTGCATTCCTGCTGTCACAGCTGCTCCATATCTCATCTGGTTGCTCTTCTGGTTTGCTTGTCATTTCTCCACCCCTGCCTCTGTATTTAAACTCTCTGGTTCTCATTGTTCTCCACTGGATTCTTCTGTTACTATTCCTGCTTTTCTCACGCTGTTTAACCCAGTTCTCTGTCTGTCATGCATGTTCAGTCCTACCTGTGCCTGCCTGTATGTTTTTTTGTGTTTTGTGTCATTAAACCATTTCACTCACAATTCGCTTCCATGGTCCTGTCTGCATGTTGGTCCAGCTCCTGTCTCATGACAGAAGTTACTCTTTTAGGAGACCAATGGGATTACAGAGTCTGCATTTAAACCTCCTATTTCTTGCGTTCTTCAGTATCAAGTATCAGAGAAAAATCATTAGATACTCATCCTAATGAACAATTAATATGTTTTTTCTTTTGGACGGCAGGGTGTAACACCTATCCGCAACCTGAACGCACCTTTCAGGAAGTCTGCGCTTTTCAGCACCCCTATCAGTGAACGTCTGGATGAAGAGGACCTGACGCCAGACAACTGAGTCACTTCCATCACTTCATTACCAGCAGCTGTAAAACAGGTGCTAAACTCGTGTAATTAAAGACCATCTGTTTTGGCTTCATCTGCAGCCTCCTTCCACCTGGATTTAAACTAGAAAATACATACTGTACCTACACTGAAAACAGCATTTTACAAGTATAACCAGAGTAAAGAACATACTTTTCAACTATCAGCATATTTAGAGCGTTTATTACAACAGTATTGCAACAGTACTTTGTCTTTTTCAGTTTCTTGTATTATTAAAAAGAAAAAAAAGGATTTGAATCCATTGTCTCTGCCTGACTGGGTAAAGTATTATATTTAAGTATTTCCATTTTTACTCTGAAGTTAAATTTCTAAATTTAAAGTTCAAATTTGGAAATCCCTAGAAATCAAAATCCCAAATAGGAGTTTCTCAGGCTTCTCACAACCACCAATCTCATAATCCAATATGGCTGCCTTATATATAAAACTCAGTAATGGCTTCAGTAAAAATAGTTTATTTGGGTTTTGATGATTGGTGTCTCATTTCATCTTTCACACACCAAATTATTTTAGTGAACATGCAGAGAAACCAACTCGCTGGCAAATGCGTTAGAAACTGATGATCTACTGGGATCTTCACACACAGTCGTCTCTCGGGTTAGAGGAAGATGATCCAGAAAATGAGAAGCCTAGTGAGCCACAGCTGTGTTGAACATAATGCCTTGTAGATTTTAGAGGCCAGAGGAGAATGAGCAGACTGGTTCGATATGATAGATAGGCAACAATAGTTCAAGTAACCAGTTGTTACAACCAAGACATGCAGAATACCATCTCTTAATGCACAACATGGCAAAACCTGAAGTAGATGGGCTACAGCAGCAGACGACCACACCAGGTGAAACTTTTGTCACCCAAGTGTTCCTTTTCAAGCCTGCTTCGTTCAAAAGTGTTGATACTTCTGATAAAACTACCCGAGGCTGAGGTCAGGTAATCTGTTCTGTTTTGGTGTACTTTAATGCACATCCAATGTGTATAAGAGACACTTCCCATACAGCACTCCCCATGTTTGTTCACCTTTAGAGGTAAATGACACTCCAGCACTGCTTCCTGGTTCACTATCATCTATTTCAGTTTGTAGTGGAGTTCCTGAAATTGTCTCCACTGCTCATCTTCTTTAAGACCTTTCTGTTGGATGCACCACTCAATAAGCCCGAACTGCTCATATTTTGATGTTGTAGCCCTTGATCACAGTTATTTGTTACTTGTTGCTACAGAAAAACAATCGTCTAGATACCACCTGAAGCAGTCGTGTGTCGTACTTTTCCCACAGATTGACTGCCGTGGTTGTTGACAATTTCAGACAGATGCGTATTAATGATTAGAAATGATTGTTGGTTGCAGATACCAAAGACCGACAGACCTGGCAGCCATGAACTGTGTTTTATGTCTCCAGGCTTTACTAAGTAAAACTGCATCCATCAGTATGTAGTGATCAAATATGTTGCCGCATTTCTCTATGCTTTCTCTCCTCCCACTGTGACTTTCTAAAGATTTGGTGTTTGAAGCCTTCTTCAGTCATCTGCACTCCATCTGAGTTTCTGTCACTTTGTTTTTTTGCAAACTGATGTGTTAAATAATACCTTGAATTTGCATTACATTTGCACGTCTCAGATTATAGAAGCTTTGCATGACAGCAGCGTGTCACCATTAACGCCTCTAAAGGCAGGAAAGATTTACATTATGAAACATTAAAATGCTTCACAAAAAGTGTGTGAAAATCTTGTGCGATTCAAAATTCTAATAAAACACAGGGGGTTGTCTGTGAATGATGCTCTGTCTGTTTAAGCTTACATTCAACGGGTACGTTGAAATATTACTTTTCTCTTTAAGTTTTATTTATGTGTGTTTTACTGAGCACATTGAACCGAGGTCTTCATAGCTCTTGAAATTAGATTCTTTTGACATTTTGCAAGGTTACCGTTATGTGACAGACCAACTCAAAGAAGTGTGAGGTTGAAGGAAAAAGATTCATGCTTCAAACATTTTTACTAACATTTTAAAAAGTGTGCTGTATATGTATTGAGCCCTCCTGAGTCAATGCTTTGTAGTACAACCTTAGGCTGCAGTTACGCCTGTCTCAAGTCTTTCAGGGTTTGTCTTTACCAGGTTTGCACATTTGGAGGCTAAAATTTCTGCCCAAATAACTGAGCTCATCCAGATTGAATAAAGAGCATTTGTGAACACTCATTTTGAAGTATTTCCACTGATTCTCAGTTGCATTTAGGTCTGGACTTTGACTGGACCACGCTAAATATGAATATGCTTTGATTTAAAACATCCATTGTAGCTCTGGTTGGATGTTTAGGGTCGTTTTTCTGCTGGAAGGTGAATCTCCATCCCATTCTCCAGTCTTCTGCAGCCTCTAACAGATTTTCTTCCAGAACTGTACTCCATCCATCTTCCTATCAACTCTGACAAACTTTCCTGCTGAACAAAAGCATGTCCACAGCATAATGCTGCTACCACCATGTCGAACAGTGTTAATTCACCTCCATAAAAGTTCAGTTTGGTATCTTTGGCCCAAAGTAGCTTGTTCCACATGTTTGATATGCCTCCTACATGGCTCGTAGCAAAATGTAATCATGACTTCTTATGGAAAACTACTTATCAAGACTACTTTAAAAGACTAAAAAAATCCCTGATTAAAAACATTTGCACATCAGGTTTTATACAAAATAGCTTAAGTCACTGTTTGAATTTAATTCAGCTTAAATAAAAACAATTTTGGACATGGGGCAAACTATTTAATGAAACCACAACACACCTTGTTCTCCCAACACTACCTATTATTGACTGTTGAGCCTGTGAAGTATAAAATGGTCCCATTCAGGTTGCTGAATGTCAGGTCTTACAATCAAAGTATTTGCAACATCAATACTTCATATACTTCATACTTCATCAATACATTCTTCATTTCTTTGCAGCAGTGTGTAACCTGTAATTAGTGCAACATAAAACCACATTTCCTCCTACATTGGATAAATATCCCATCTTTGTCCTTGAAGAGAAAAGGAAGAAAAGCAGGATGGGTTCCTGCAGGCCTGCAGTATCCTCATGTGGACCAGCACCACGTTGGGGAACGTTTCACACATGCGACAGATTCATACATGTTGTGTCAATCTGAGGACGATTCCCAGCTTTGCTGATCCTTTCTGAGCCTTCAGCAGGGATTAGTAGGTGGTAGCTATGGAGACAAGTAATTTTAGCTTTTATTTATGCAGCTTTTCTCTCCAAACATTTCATTATCTCACAGGATGAGACAGGAAAACCAATTTGCTTCTGATACACGTGGCCCGGGAGCAGATTTGTACCTAACATTTCAAATGCAATGAGATACAGCAATTTTCTTCTATTTTTTTTTTTAGTTTTTCTTTTTAATTTCAGGTTTGTCTCCACTGTTTATGTGGTCACAGATGTGCTGAAATAGATGCAGGCCTTTTATTCAATACAGGCTGTTTCTTTAGATGATGAATGAGGCCATCCTCAGATCAGAACATTTAAACAATCAGATGTTCATTATTTCAGAGCACCTTCAGTAATTTAATGTAAAGCAGATTGTTCGACATACAATTTGTGATATTTTGGTTTTACACAAACAGCTTACATTGGTCTCATTATTCTCTGTACAGTGTCCTGTTGGAGGCCCAAATCTTGTCCACGTTTTAACCATCTTGCCGTCGATTTGAGGTGTATGAAGATCTTTGATTTAGAATCAGAATCAGCTTTTTTGGGGAGGATTGTGCACACAAACAAAGAATTTAACTTCAGTTTCAAGCACGCACAGCGTAAAGACATAAAATATAAATAAACGTTGGAGGAGATAAAATAAAATAAAAATAGAACAACGTGCACATAGATGTGTATGTATACTGCTTCTCTGGCTCTAAGGCATTCATTGTGTTCATCACGGAGACAGCCTGGGTGTAAAAACCGTCTCTGGCGGGTGGTTTTTAAAAACAGCGCTCTGTGGTCTAAACAGTTTGTGTCCAGGATGTGTGGGGTCTGCAGAGATGCTAGCTGCCCTTTTCCTGACCCTAGACCTGTATATGTCCTGGATGGAAGGAAGGTCAGTCCTGATGATCTTCTCTGCAGACCTGATTGTCCATTGCAGTTTGGACCTATCCTGTCTTGTTGAGGAGCCAAACCCAACAGTGATGGCTCCCACATTTTTTGCTAACTTTGGGATCCGTTAGCTGACCGTTTGGCTTTCACTAAATTAGGTTCTGCCAACTTTAAGTCCGCCAACAAAACTCACAAGTTTGTTCCTTTCTGTTGTGGACATCTCTCGAAGAGTCCGTTGAGCATGCTATTTGCATACTACGTGTACACGTGACAAGGTGTCATTGTGCGACGCAGCAGCAGGTAGCGGAAGGCAATTTAGAAATGTAGTTAAAAATTGTTCAGCTAATCTTCCTGGTATGGAAGGTGAAAACAAAGTTTTTGTTTGGGTTAGTTCATGACCATCAGTTACGCAGGGCTCTAATTTAATTCAATTCAATTCAGTTTATTTATATAGCGCCAATTCACAACACATGTTGTCTCAAGGCACTTCACAAAAGTCAGGTACATACATTCCAATTAATCCTAACCACTGAACAGTGCAGTCAGATTCAGTTATTTATTCAAATTGGATAAAAAGTTTTTCTGTCTAAGGAAACCCAGCAGATTGCATCCAGTCAGACACTTGCAGCATTCCCTCCTCCTGCATGAGCATGTAGAGACAGTGGACAGTCACTGGCGTTGACTTTGCAGCAATCCCTCATACTGAGCATGCATGTAGCGACAGTGGAGAGGTAAAAACTCCCTTTTAACAGGAAGAAACCTCCAGCAGAAACAGAACCAGGCTCAGTGTGAGCGGCCATCTGCCACGACCGACTGGGGGTTAGAGAGAACAGAGCAGAGACACAAAAAGAAGCACTGATCCAGGAGTACTTTCTATGGGAAGGAAAAGTAAATGTTAATGGATGTAGCTCCTTTAGTCGTTTCACCTAGAAAGAAAGAACTGATAAACTCTGAGCCAGTTTTCAAGGTTAGAGTCTGAAAGAGAGCACATAGAGTTAGTTACAGTAAAAGCTCAGTCAATCGCCATGTCTAGGAGAGAGAAAGGGTTAAACACTGAAAGACAGGGCCATGTGGATCATCGGTAGAGGGTGAGCATTAAGTTGTTGCCAGCAGAAACTCGGACGATGTCCCTCTCCAGAAAGGTGTCACAGGAAGACACAGAGTCAGGCTAGGTGTAGCTTCTAGGAAGAGAAAAGAGAGAGAACATTTTTAAAAGCAGAAATAACAGCAAATAATGCAAAATTGGAGAGTAGTGTGAGAATGTAGGGAAGAGGTTTAAAGTGGTCATTATGTCCTCCAGCAGCCTAAGCCTATAGCAGCATAACTACAGAGATAGCTCAGGATAACTTAAGCCACTCTAACTATAAGCTTTATCAAAAAGGAAAGTTTTAAGCCTAGCCTTAAAAGTAGACAGTTTGTCCATCTAGAGCCCACTGATTGTCATTGTTATACTAAAAATCACAACGATTGGGATACCTCTCTCTGTCAGATTGACCGTAACCATTGGAAAAGAGAAGGGGTCATACAGGTAGCAGAAATGGAGGGTGTGTTTGCACCTCAACCATAACTGAGCCGGTTTGGACTAAACCTGACTCCCCCTTACTCCATCCAAGAGGGAGGGAAGAAGACGGAGGTAAAAAATAAGAAACATAGCTCAGGATAACCTAAGCCACTCTAACTATAAGCTTCATCAAAAAGGAAAGTTTTAAGCCTAGCCTTAAAAGTAGACGGGGTGTCCGCCTCACGGACTAAAACTGGGAGCTGGTTCCACAGGAGAGGAGCCTGATAACTAAAGGATCTGCCTCCCATTCTACTTCTAGAGACTCTAGGAACCACCAGTAAACCTGCAGTCTGAGAACGAAGTGCTCTGTTAGGAACGAATGGAACAATCAGATCTCTGATGTATGATGGAGCTAGATCATTAAGGGCTTTATATGTTAGGAGGAGAATTTTAAATTCTATTCTGGATTTAACAGGGAGCCAATGAAGGGAAGCTAAAGTAGGGGAAATATGATCTCTCTTTTTAATTTTCATCAGAACTCTTGCTGCAGCATTTTGAATCAGCTGAAGGCTTTTAACTCAATTTTGTGGACATCCTGATAGTAACAAATTACAATAGTTCAGCCTTGAAGTAACAAATGCATGGACTAGTTTTTCAGCGTCACTCCTGGATAGAATATTTCTAATTTTGGCAATGTTCCGGAGGTGAAAGAAGGAAATCCTAGAAAGCTGTTTAATATGGGATTTAAATGACATGTCCTGGTCAAAAATAACACCAAGGTTTTTTACTTTATTACCGGAGGTGAATTTAATGCCATCCAGGTTTAGTGATTGACTAAGCAGTTTCTTTTTCAAATACTCCAGTCCAAAGACGGCAACTTCTGTCTTGTCTGAATTTAGAAGCAGAAAATTTAAAGTCATCCAAGTTTTTATGTCTTCAAGACATGTTTGTAGTCTATCTAACTGGTTGGGCTCATCAGGATTTATGGATAAGTAAAGCTGAGTATCATCAGCATAACAGTGAAAATGAATCCTATGCTGCCTGATAATTTTACCTATTGGAAGCATATATATAGTAAAGAGAATTGGCCAAAGTACTGAACCCTGTGGTACTCCACAATTAACCCTGGAGTTCAAAGATGATTTATCATTTACATGAACAAACTGGAATCTGTCAGACAGATAAGATTTAAACCAGCCTAGTGCTGTTCCCCTGATCCCTAAAGCATATTCCAGCCTTTCTAAGAGAATATTGTGATCGACTGTATCAAATGCAGCACTGAGATCTAACAGAACCAGTACAGACATAAGTCCATTATCTGAGGCCTTAAGAATATCATTAGTGACTTTCAGCAGAGCTGTTTCAGTGCTATGATGAGCTCTGAAACCTGACTGAAACTCTTCAAACAGGTCATTGCTGTGTAAATGCTCACACATTTGATTAGCAACTATTTTCTCAAGAATTTTAGATAAGAATGGAAGATTGGATATAGGTCTGTAATTTATTAATTCATCTCGATCAAGCGAAGGTTTCTTAAGCAAAGGTTTAATTACAGCTACCTTAAAAGCTTGTGGTACATACCCATTTACTAAAGATAAATTAATCATATCTAAAATGGGGCTTATAATCAGAGGGAACACTTCCTTAAATAATTTGGTTGGGATTGGGTCTAACATACAAGTTGAAGGTTTAGATGAAGCTAATATTTCTGATAACTCAGGAAGCTCCACAGGATTAAAACAGTTAAAACACAGATCAGGTTCTACTGTTACCTCAAATGTTGTCTCACTTGGTGAGGATGAAGTAATCATCTTCGGGAGTATGTCAAAGATTTTCTTTTTAATAGAATCAATTTTATTTTGGAAGAATCCCATAAAGTCATGACTGCTGAGAGCTAAGGGAATGGATGGCTCAACAGAGCTATGACTCTGTGTAAGTTTAGCAACTGTACTAAAGAGAAACCTAGGATTATTCTTGTTCTCTTCCATTAACGATGAGAAATAAGCTGTTCTAGCTTGGTGAAGTGTCTTTTTATACAACAGGCTATTTTTCCAGATTAAGTAGGAATCCTCTAGGTGTGTAGAGCACCATTTTCTCTCCAATTTTCTAACAATGTGCTTTAAAGTACATAGCTCTGAATTAAACCAAGGAGCCTGCCTCCTATGAATGATTACCTTCTTTTCCAAGGGGGCTGCATTGTCTAATGCACCACGCAATGATGAAGTAACACTATGAACAAGAGAATCAATTTGTGAAGGGGAAGAAACAAAATTATTGCCCTCCACTGTGTTTTTCTGTGATAATGAAGAAATCAAAAGTGGAACAGATTCTTTAAAGGTTGTTACAGCCTCGTCTGATAATGATCTACTATAATGAAATTTTCTTTCAGGTGTGGAGTATTCGGTTAAATTAAACTCAAAGGTTATTAAGAAATGGTCAGACAGGACAGGGTTATGAGAAAATATTGTTATGTCTTTACACTCAATGCCATAGGTCAGCACAAGGTCCAGAGAATGAAGACAAACGTGGGTAGGTTTGTTAATGTTTTCGGCAAAGCCAATTGAGTCTAAGATAGCATTAAAGGCTATATTTAAGCTATCACTTTCAGTGTCAACATGAATGTTAAAATCCCCCACTATAATAACCTTATCTGTATTTAACACTAAATCAGATAAAAGGTCTGAAAACTGATCTAAAAATTGAGAGTAAGGGCCTGGTGGACGGTACAAAACAACAAACAGAAGTGGTTTTAGTGCTTTGCAATTTGGATGAGGAAAACTAAGGATCTGGGACTAGTCAATAAATCGAACTGAAAGATGGTTGCTACTCCTCCTCCTCGCCCAGTATTTCGAGGAATGTGAAAATTTAAATAATCAGTAGGAGTTGACTCATTTATAGTAACATAATCCTCTTGCTGCAGCCAGGTTTCTGTGAGGCAAAATAAATCAATCTGATTGTCAGAAATCAGGTCACTAACTAGCAAAGTCTTTGAAGAGAGAGATATTATATTCAGTAAGCCACATTTCATTGTTTTATTTTTCTTTTTAGTCTGAGTTGCGTTTATTTTTATTAGATTTTCCTGATTTCCTCGTTTTAGAGTATTTTTTAATCTATTAAATTTTGGCCGTGGGTGAGACACTGTCTTAATAGGGTAATGGGTGGGTAGCAGTACAGAAGCTGCAGAGAGGAGTGTTAATCTGCAACCCTGCTTCTGGTTTGGATTGGCCGAATTGCCACCAATGACCCCGCCCACCTTCAAACCAAACCAACAGAATCAAGCTAAGGTCAACAGGTTTGCGTCAGTCCCACCAGTCTTCAACTGGGAGGAGACAAAGACGTGACGCAGACTGACAGTAATATGAGCGGTTAGTGTTAGCTTTTTCAAATTTTTTTATCTGTTTAGTGTTAAAAAGCTAATATTTTACATAGCAAAATATGGGTTAGCAAAGCTAACTTTTTGTTTAGCTTTGCCCACCACTGTACCTAAGCAACAATAACAGAATAAATACCTGCCTAATTAAACAGTAGTTTTCAAGTGCTTATTATACCTTGTAGTTGGTCTATTTCAGCCAGCTGAATAGTAGTGCACAATAATATGTGTGGAAGGGGCAGCACTATGTCACTCTCTTTCATACAGCTGGAAGAAAATGGTCACTTTGCCATGCATCACCTAAAAAGCACTTCGAACCGTAGAAACAGTACGATGGAATAAAAGCCAAACTTTCTAGAAACCTTAGGATGCCTTAATACTAGTTCATACCTTTATGCAAAAAATCTTTTACCAAGATTTAATGAGTGTTGCATGTACAAGATGACCATTTCAAGGGAAATTTGAGAGAACATGTGACACTTTGAGGAGTCTCCATGAACTCAGCGGTGATGAAACCCTGACCCGTTAATAAAAAGTTATCAGGTCACTGAGGAGTTCAGCAGAGACCTTCACTTCTTCTCCCAGCCACTCTAACAGGCGCTGGCAGCGTGTCTCAGGGAGAAGCTGGGTGGTAATAACAGCCCTGCAGAGGAGGAAGATGCTTTCCTGCTGAGATGAAAACACACACAGCCCTCACACAGCGATTTCAGGAAACTGATAACAAGCATCTAACAAGCAGTGATGTCATTACAACCGTCTCCTTTCCTCATTTATCCTCAGCCTGCAGCAGTTAATTAGGCTCCAGAAACATGACAGTGTTTTGTAAGACACACATGGATGCTCAGCAACCCCAATGTTTTAACACTGTGTAACAATTGTGTTCAGGAATCCACATCATGTACATGAAGACACTATTCATGTTGAACTACAATGTTTTATTTGAGCCTTTTTTCCGTGGTGGGATGATTATACAACAAACAGCTAAGTGCACATGTTTAAATTTAATCCACACACCCCCACTAATATTTGGTTAAATGTCACTTTGCAAGTTCCACCTCGAACACACACTTTCTGCAGCCATCCACAAGCTTCTGGTTGGAGTTTTGACTACTTTTCTTTGCAGAACTTGGTGGAGTTCATTTATTTTGGTTGTTTTCCTGGCATGGAGCTGAATTTTAAGCAGAGCGAACACATTTCAACAGGGTTTAGGTCAGGGTTTGGGATGGCCATTCCATAATGAATGCTAGTCGGCTTTATCCTTCTAAAATCAGTTTTGTTTGCGATCGTTTTGTTAGAACGCTCAGGTCTACCCTGACTTGTTTCATCCGTCTGTTAATTTGAGGAAGGCTTGAAGACTTTGAAGACACACCCTCTTCTATATCTTTCCAGTCACTTTGTGCAAGCCACCGGTATTACTAACAGCTTGTGCATCTTTCGTTATTTCAGTTTTGTTCTTTTTTTCAAAACGTGCATGGCAATGCATGACAATTAGTCCTGTTTTGTTAGGTTTGAAAGCTATACCTTGACTCCTAACACACTTCTTGATTTTGTGGATAAACAGCTCAATATTTTAATCATCTGACCATAAAATCTTTCTCCAGAAGAGAGTTGGTTTGTCCATGTGAGCAAATGCAAATTTTAGTTAAATATGAAGGTGTTGATTTTAGGAGAAGGACTTGTTTCTTGGTTTGCACACTCAGTTCATATGGGTTTAAAAATGCCTTTACTGTAAAGAGTTAATACTGGTGTTCCAGCAGTTTCCAGTTCATTGTAGACTTGAGGCCTGGTGGTTCCTGAACCACCTAGCCTTCAATCTCCGTCCATCTGAGGAGGATAGTTTGGACATTATTGGATGTTTCAGCAGGACAGTGATCCAACTCACTGAGACGAACTGTCATGCTTAAAGACATCCATCCATCCATTTTCTATACCCACTTCTTCCATACAGAGTGGTGAGGGAGCTGGTGCCTATCTCCAGCGGTCCACGGGCGAGAGGCAGGGTACAGTCCATCGCAGGGCAACACAGAGACACACAGGACAAACAACCACGCACAAATCCACAAGGGCAATTTAGAGAGACCAATTAACCTAACAGTCATGTTTTTGGAATGTGGGAGGAAGCCGGAGTACCCGGACAGAACCCACGCATGCACAGGGAGAACACCCCGGCCAGGGGTCGAACCGAGGACCTTCTTGCTGCAAGGCAACAGTGCAACCAACTGCGCCACTGTGCAGCCCAAAAAAAAAAAAAAGGAAGAGGTCGAACCCAGGACCTTCTTGTTGACAGGCCAAGTAAATAAAAATATGTTCATAAAACAAACAAATAGATCCCAGCAGATAGATAAATGAAAAAAAGAGTGCTTCACTCAGTTTATTGAACAAAATATTTTACAGTGTCTTGGATATACATATATACATCAGCTGATTTAAATGGTCGATGAACCCCCTGCAGGAACAATGATTGCTATTCTGTGCCTTTAAAACTTCATGGACATTTTGAAAATACTAAAACATCATTGACTCCCAAACACGTTATTACAAATCTGAATATAGAAAGCACAAAAAATAAGGATTCATTTGTGAAAAGCACCCACTCTCAGTACAGAAATTCTTCATACAAAAACAACATTTCTTCTTTATTCCTCCATGTTTATTTATGCAGGTAATAAATATACCTGGGATTTCCTCTGGTTCTGTCGTTAGGCTGTTTTCACCTCTCCTTGCAGGGAAATCACAGTTAAGGACTTATTCTAGAACAAATAAAGTAGCAGCTCTTGCTGTCATCTCTGCTGCTGCCACAGCGTCAGCAGGCCTCTCAGATAACATACACATCAGTCTTCTCCCCAAGAAGCCAATATGTTCTCATTATGCCTTTGCCCTGGAAAAACACAGAAATCAATGGATTCATCAATTGAAATGCATCAGAGAAGGTGGGGGAGGGTGGCTGGGGTTTGATTTCATCAGTTTGATCGGCCTTCGTTAATGGGTGACACTGCAGCTTTTTATAGGAGATCTTATGACACCACCACCTTTCTCCACAGGAGGCACGTCGGGAACAAAGGAGTAAAGATCAGCCTATAAAGCAAACCTTTGACTGGTTAAGCCATGGGTAGTTTCCAGAAGGTCTGATTGACTTATTTAAAGGGACAGTTCAGATTTCTTTTTAAAGTGGGCTTCTGTAAATAAGCTACATCCAGCTAATTACAGTCTGTTTTAAAAACAAATACAGCCTCAAACCGCTTTATTTTTTTATACAGGTGCATCTCAATAAATTAGAATATTATCAAAAAGTTGGTTTTGTAACCGAGGAGGTTGATTTCATGTAATATAGAGATTAATTACACAAAAAGATGTATTTCAAGCGTTTATTTCTGTGAACTTTAATTACTTTGGCTATCAGTGAACGAAAACCCCAAATTCAACATTTGAATATTACATAAGACTAATAAAAAAGGATTTTTAACACAAATGGTATGTTGCACAAGCAATAGGGATAAACACAGGCTTGAGAGGACAGAGAAGCAAAGCAAATGTAGGAGTTCGGAGAAGATTGTCAAGGGGTGAAGTATGGACACTTGGTAATTCATGGAAAAGGAGCCCAGACCAAGAACTGAATGCATTTACCGTACAGTGCACAAAGAAATTTTCAGTAGGCCAACACATTAGTGAAATGTAACATTGAAAATTTCTGAACTGAACTGTATTTTGGGTTATCATTAGCTGAAAGCCATGGTCAAAATGAACAGAAATGAATGCCTGAATTATTTCACTCTGTGTTTAATGAATCAACTAAATTAATAAACTTTTTAATTTAATTGCAGAAATAAATTACATTTTGGCAGATCTTCTAATTATTTGAGATGCACCTGAAACCTTTAAATATTTTCAAAGACAGGTTCATTTATATATAAATCTTTGGTCAGTTACACTGAAGACTAATGGCTTCCTAACAAGAACATTCCCATGTGAAACATGATGAAGAGCATAAAGAAGATGCATCCCCAACACCCCCAGACAGTCACAGTACTGACATCCCTGGGCGGTCCAAGCAGTCAGAGGAAGAATATTTTTGCCACAGGTGATGCCAAATCACTCAGAAGAGTCCTCACACACCTGCTTGTATTGCTTTGTGCTATGTGCTGAAAGTGAATAAACACTCCACACCAAAGCAGTGCCTAAAGGGCTAGTATTTTTGAACATGAGAAGCTTGTAGACCCATCTGAAACATAAAACACCATAATGTGTGATTTGATGTATTTGAACGTATCACATTTGGCTTCACATTTTGGTTCCTTCTGAACAAGCATAGAAATGTGTTGATTTAGATGTCCATGAGAATTGATTCTTTATTAAAATGTCCTTTTTGGTCGATTTATTCTGGGTTGTTTTCATTTAAGGCCGGCTTCTTCCTGCCATCAGGCTATATTTGACTCAAACAAGGTGCTTCTCCTCCATACTGGTTCTGTGTTAATTACCTTAGAGCTGCTTCGATTAATATTGATTTCTTCTGGTCAATTTTGGCTGGAACCCTGCCTTACTAAAACAAAACTATCAATTAATCAATGAAAATAATAAGCCTAACTGTTTCCACGAAGCAGCACATATTGCTTCTGTCTTTCTGTGCCTTTTTAATGTTAAAATGCAAAATTTAAGATTAATTCTATCTGGATTTTATGTCATAGACCAACACACAGTGGTGCAAAAGTGTGAAGTGGAAGGAAAAACGTTTCAAAAGCCCTACTCAGCCCCTCTGAGTCAACATGTAAAACCTATTTTTGCAGCAGTTGCAGCTGCAAGTCTTTGGGGGTAAGTTTCTAATCTTTTTTCCCTCGATTTCCTTTGCAAAAGAGGCTAATCTCAGTCAAATTGGATGGAGAGCATCTGTGTACATCAATTTCCATGTCTTATCACAGATATGAAATTACATAAAAGGATAAATATGCCGAACTGTTTCATTTGCATTTACGATTTTAATAACATTCAGCTGGAAATATAATAATATTTACACTGAGACCAACATGCAGACGCAGCGTTGTGAAGAAAAGATAACCTATAAACTGTAAACTAATCCTTATAAAGTTGGATTACATCATGTAGAGGTCTGTGTGTGTGTCCTCTGTGTGTCTTACCACAGGTTAGCAACATCTATCCAAGTGGGTCAAATGAGTGACCATAAACACTGGTGAAAGACCGCCAGTCGGATTTGCATCATGTTTTGGAAAATTAATTCATTGATTTGGAAAATAAGTCTTGTTTTGCTGACGTTTCCTCAGAGTCTGCCTGGCAAACCAATGTATCTCTGAGGGCATACAAATCGTGATGAGATCGCCTGATTTTAGGTGTATTCAGAGGGAGAGGAAAATCTCTATGTGAATGATGACAAAAAAAGTTTTGGATTGTTAAAAGACAAGCGGAGGAGCTCAGACTGATTTCAGGTCATTCTCTCATTCAGTACTACATGCACGTCAGACAATATAGCTCAATGTTGTTCGATCAATAGATAGAGCAACAAAAGATCAAGGTGGCTGTCCGTTTTTCAGATAAAAAAAATATCTGGACTATTTTACCAGCACAGAAATGGTAAATTAGCCAAGTTATTCTATCTAGTGTCCGCATGCCCCTATGTGGTCCTGGAAGAAGGTGCACATATGTATGCAGGTGAGCGGTTTAAGTTTTTGAACCTCCACCTTAGTCTCATGCCTTTTAGTGCCTTCTTCCAGGATTGCCGTATATTTAGCTCCATTCACCTTCCCATTAGCCATGACCTGCTTCCCTGTCCCTGCTGATGGAAGGCTCTCCACAGGATGATGCTGCCTCCACCGTGTTTAATGGTTATGTGCAGTGTTAGTTTTCCACCACACACAGTATTCTGCATGTAGGCCAAAATGTTTAATTAAGGTCTCATCTGAGAAACTTTCTTTGCAATATTTGCGATGTGCCCTAGATAATTTGTCGCAAACAGCAAACAAGAATTCTTAGGGTTTTTCTGTTAAAGGCTGTTTATGTAATTATTTCATTTACTGATCAAAATGTTTCATCAATTTTTACAATCCAACATAAATCATTTGGTTTTCATCTTAAAGTTTGGGAAGATTTACAAGCTTCCTCAGTTATTTTACATTATTACCATAATTTTGTGTAGACATTAATAAGCTGAGGTTAAAGAGATTTCACATGAAACTCTGCTTTCACACTCCTGTATTCTGGAGTGGAACAACCTTGGCCAGCATGATTCGACTAAAGAAAGAAAATATCAAATAATCAGATCTTACCTTCATTTCTACGTCTCCTCGTAGCTGAAGGTCAAAGTAACCAAACTCATCAAGCACTTCTTTGGTGGCTGAGGATACGTGGATCTTTAAGGCTGCAAGAAAAACCAAAAGCACAGCATAAAACCTTTTCAGTGTTTCAATATAAATAGCTCCAGCATCTGAAAAACCACCATTCTGCTTTTATACCAGCCTTCAACACATTCAACGGAAGAGACAACTGAGGATATAAGCCAGTGCAGTCAGTGCCATCAGAAACAAGCAGCTGAGACACTAACAGTGATGAAAACTTGATTAGCTTTACTCAGTTAATGCTCATCATGCAGGGGCAGGAGACCTGATTTCTGCCTGTGAAGCTTCCAGCTGCACACTTTATCGCTGGCTAAGGGTCTTTTTCTGTAAAAGCCATGAATTATTTACCAGAGGAGACCCAATACAGGAAAGCACTCAGTAGTTAATCAATACACCTGATGATTCAGACGTAAAATATCCAAGCACTGTTTCATAACTCTGACTGCTGACAGTATGAAGCAGGAACAGAAATGTCAGCAAACATCAAGCTTAGAATGAAATTCAATATTTTGTGAGGATTAAAAAAAACTTTTATCAACATTGTCGAACAAGTATCCTAAAACTTTACTGTCGCAACTCATGTTTGTCCTTCTTTCAACTCCAGAACATATAGAAATATCCTATCCAGGAGTGACGCTGAAAAACTAGTCCATGCATTTGTTACTTCTATTGTCCAGCCTTGAACTATCAGGATGTCCACAAAATACAGTTAAAAGCCTTCAGCTGATTCAAAAAGCTGCAGCAAGAGTTCTGATTAAAATTAAAAAGAGAGATCATATTTCCCCTACTTTAGCTTCCCTTCATTGGCTCCCTGTTAAATCCAGAATAGAATTTAAAATTCTCCTCCTCACATATAAAGCCCTTAATGATTTAGCTCCATCATACATCAGAGATCTGATTGTTCCATACGTTCCTAACAGAGCACTTCGTTCTCAGACTGCAGGTTTACTGGTGGTTCCTAGAGTCTCTAGAAGTAGAATGGGAGGCAGATCCTTTAGTTATCAGGCTCCTCTCCTGTGGAACCAGCTCCCAGTTTTAGTCCGTGAGGCAGACACCCTGTCTACTTTTAAGGCTAGGCTTAAAACTTTCCTTTTTGATAAAGCTTATAGTTAGGGTGGCTTAGGTTATCCTGAGCTATCTCTGTAGTTATGCTGCTATAGACTTAGACTGCTGGAGGACATAATGACCACTTTCACTCTCTCTGCTACATTCTCATACTACTCTCCAATTTTGCATTATTTGCTGTTATTTCAGCTTTTAACTTTATGTTCTCTCCCTGTTTTTTCTCTTCCTAGAAGCTACACTTGATCTGACACTGTATTTAGCTGTGGCACCTTTCTGGAGGGGGACATCGGCCAAGCTGCTGCTGCCAACAACTTAATGCTCACTTTCTACTGATGATCCACATGGCCCTGTCTTTCAGTGTTTAACCCTTTCTCTCTCCTAGACATAGCTACTGGCTGAGCTTCTACTGTGACTAACTCTATGTGCTCTCTTCAGACTCTAACCTTGAAAACTGGCTCAGAGCTTATCCGCTTAGCTGTCTTTCTGTCCTAGATGATGCCACTAAAGGAGCTGCCTTTAACGTTTTCTTTTACTTTCCTAAATAAAGTACTCCTGGATCAGTGCTTCTGTGTTCTGCTCTGTTCTCTCAACCCCCCCAGTCGGTCGTGGCAGATGGCCACTAACACTGAACCTGGTTCTGCTGGAGGTTTCTTCCTGTTAAAAGGGAGTTTTTCCTCTCCACTGTCGCTACATGCATGCTCAGTATGAGGGATTGTCAACGCCAGTGACTGTCCACTGTCTCTACATGCTCATCCAGGAGGAGTGACTGCTACAAGTCTCTTACTCGATGCAATCTGCTGGATTTCCTTAGACAGAAAAACTTTTTAACCAATTTGAGTAATGAACTAAACTTTACTGCGTTTCTGGATAACTACGATCAATTTGAAATGTATGTAGCTGACTTGGAATCTGTCTGTATGATTCAGTTTAATAGTTTTTATTGTGTTGAGAATTGGCTCTCTATAAATAAATTGAATAAATGCAGACACACAGACAGACGTAAGAAGATGTTGCTGCCGTTTGATCAAAAGATCAGAAAATTTAGTAAGGGCCTAACATTCTAAAATTGAATGGAAAATCTATTTAACATTCCATGAACCCCGTGTCTCCAAAACACAGACTTGTTTGAAATGTATATATATCCCCTGTTAAAAATACACATCTGTCAGGAGACATCAGGGAAGCACATCCAGCAGGAACAGCAGTGGAAAAACGAAGAGATAAAAAGTGGTGGCAGTGACAGCTGCTCTCACCCTCTCCGTTGGACTCCATTCGGGACGCCGTGTTGACAGTATCTCCAAACAAACAGTATCTGGGCATCTTCAGCCCCACCACACCGGCACACACTGGACCTGAAAAACACAAGCAAATCATGGTCACATTTTAGAGTCTGGAACACATCACTGCTGCTGCATGTCGAGTGTCTGAGAGAAATAGGTGCAGTGTCCTGTGATAAATTATGCCAGGCGCCGTTCGGCTGATAAACATGTTTATGACTGTCCTGTATACAACATTCCAACAAATTTGTCATGTCAACATGCCATACCTTTCTTGCTCTCTGTTCTTTTCAAGACATTTTTAAACATATGAATCCTTATAACCATAATAGGTTATGTATGTATGGATGGATGGATGGATGGATTTACATTAATGTTGTATTAAGTACGAAGAGGCAGATGTGTTTTCTGGACACAAAAAGGTCTCCAGTCTGATTCCAGTCTGATTTGTAGAAGACAGGTCTGGTGTAACTAGTAATGAGGATGGTTCTGCTGTAATTGCTGTAACTTGTCTAATGAAAAGTAATCAAAACATTGGGAGCAGTTGTTGATGAGCTGAGAAAAAAAATGGTGTCTGGTCTTTGAGATATGACTCACCTGTGTGTATACCTATCCTAAGTCTGAGCTGGTCATTTGGTCTGTGTTGGATCTTGAAGGTTTTGACCTGCTCTAACAACGCCAGTGACATGCTGGCGACCTCTCGGGCGTGGAGTTTGCCGTTCCGCACCGGCAGCCCGGACACCACCATGTAGGCGTCACCGATGGTCTCCACCTGCGGGCCCAGTCAGAAGACACTAAAATCCTGCCTCTTATCATTTTACTGCTTCCATATCCCAGTTACACCTTAAGGTGATTCGTACGCACCTTGTAGACATCGAAGTTATCAATTATGGCATCAAAGCATGTGTACAGATCGTTGAGCAATGTGACAACCTGTAGGAAAACAACAAATGGTTTTAAGTGTTTAACATCCTGTACTTCTAGTACAGTATCTTTGTGGTGGTCACGATCCAAAGCTTAAAGTAAGTTAACTTTACATAGTTAAAGATTTTCTGAAAGGTTTCAGGGATTGCTGCAAAGTCAACGCCAGTGACTGTCCACTGTCTCTATATGCTCATCCAGGAGGAGTGAATGCTGCAAGTCACTGACTGGATGCAATCTGCTGGGTTTCCTTAGATAGAAAAACTTTTTATCCAATTTGAATAAATAACAGAATCTGACTGCACTGTTCAATGATTAGGATTAATTTTAATGTATGAACCTGACTTTTGTGAAGTGCCTTGAGACAACATGTGTTGTGAATTGGCGCTATATAAATAAACTGAATTGAATTGAATTATAGCCCTGCGTAACTGATGGTCATGAACTAACCCAAACAAACTTGTTTTTGGACTTTGGCTGCTCTATGGCTCGGTTTCAGTCTAGTTCTTGCATCTGTCTGCAAAGGTTTACAGCTTATTGTCTGTTAGCTGTCAGCACAATACTGTTTGGGATCCTTTTCATACCTGAACGAGGCGTGGTCCATATTTATGATAATGGTGTGGTGAGTGTATGAGTTAAAGCCCCAAACAGTGATACAAGTGGTAGAAACTGCCACTATCAGTCGGCCAGTATATTAGGTTACCATGGCGACTGAGCGCAGACAGGAGAAGAGTCATTGCTGACCAAGGACTGATTTCTCTGGGAATTCTTCCTGCTGCTTGAGCGACAAAAGATGTGATGGGTGCTGCTTCCCTCCCAAAGCTGGTTGATATCCTAACATCTAAAGAAATACCCTACTTCATTAATATCCTCCAAACAAAAGACACACGGTGTAGTTAATCTGAATATATATATAAAATAAATTTTATAGTATATACAGGTCAGTTACAAAGTATATTCTACTTAGGAATTTCTTCTGTTTTCGTACATATTTCAGATGAAACAAATCTTAATACCAGACAAAGACAAACTGAGTAAATACAAAATTCAGCTTTTAAATGATGTTTTTGTTTATTATTGTTAAACAGCAAGACCTGTAAACAACCAAAAAAATCACCTAATTAGAACCTGTTTGACAACACGAAGTAGGCTTAAAGATCACAAAAAGCAACGCATCATGCCCCAATCTAAGGAAATTCACCAGCAGATGAGAAGCAATTCTATTCAGTAAAGGGTTACAAGGCCTACCATTTCTAAGGCCTGTTTCACATTCGCAGAGAAACATCCTGATGCGGTTTGCATCCTGTTATGTGCAGTGTAAAACTAACACAGCATTGTAAACAAAGAACATTATGGCAAAAGTCAAACATGGTGGTGGTAGTATAATGATCTGGGGCTGCTGTAATTAATAGAACCTTAAATTCTGCTCCCAACCAGAAGGTTCTGTCCCGTCACTGATTTGGGACCTTGGGCTCAAGTGAACTTGGTTTATCCAGTCAGTCAGTGATCCAAAGAACACCAGCAAGTTCTCCACAAAAATAAAATTAATGCTTTGAAGTGCCCTAGTCAAAGTCTGGACTTAAATCGTTTCAGATATGGTGGCATCAGCCTAAACAGGTCGTTCATGCTTGAAAACCTTCCAGTGTGCTTCAATTAAAATAATTCTGCAAAGAGAAATGGGGCACAATTCCTCCACAGTGATAGAAAAGGACTCATTACCAGTTATCACAAATGCTAGATGGCAGGAGACTTCCACCTCTTGCACAAAGTTGAGACTAAAGTGAGACTTCAGCTGGGGCAGTGAAGCTGGTCAGGGTTGATGGAAGGATAGATGGAGATAAATCCAGGAAAATCCTGGGAGAAACACTGTTAGAGTCTGGAGTAGCTTTGGATACTGGAGTGGAGGTTTTCCTTCCAGCAGGACACCATAAACATCCAGCCAGAGCTACTATGAAGCGGTTTAGATCAAAATGTATTCATGTGTCAGAATATGACGAAACTTGGAAAAGTTCATGGGGTGTGATTATTAAGCAATGCTCTGTATATTTGTGAGCTTGTTGCTTTTGAATTTAAATGCATAAATTGTAAAATATTTATGGTTTCTTACAAATAAACTGGTCACTAAGCAAAAACAATGAGTAAATCCACTGGTTTTCCACCTTGGACCTGAAATCCAGTCATGCTGGATGTGGCATCATTCCTAAATCTTGATCCAGGTACTTCCAGGGATTAAACAACTCAAAACTAGAAACTGATTCATATGGAGTGAAGAACTATTCATCAGAACCCCCTTAAAAGATCAGAAGAACCCTTAAGAATTTTGCACAAGATTTCAGATTTCTGTTTGGATTTTTAAAATACATCAACAGAATATTTTGATACAAATCATTCTGAGCTCTTAAGCATTATTCTTAACTAAAGATGAAAAGTTGAACTTTGCTTTCTGCCAGACTCCACATCATTGAGCGTTGTGTAAATCCTGAGGTACATTATGCCTGAAGTCTGAGGCCTCACTCAGATAATGTGACTCAACTCTGCGTCAACATCTTCTTCCATCTAACAGCTGTACTATTTTCAGTCCCAGGCTGTGTGGGAACACAGGTAGCAGCCTGATAATGGCAAGCTCTTTAATGCATTAGCTGAGAGATCACGACAGCGAGCTGCAGAGCGGGAATCACCTGGCTCTGGTTCGCAAAGATGCTCTGAAGGTGGCGTACCTGCAGTGGCGTGCTCTCTGCAGACAGAGACGTGAATCCAACAATGTCGCTGAAGTAAATCGTGACGCTGTCGAAGGCCTCCGCCTGCACCGTTTCGCCTCGTTTTAGCTGCTCCGCGACTGAGCTGCAGAAAAGCAGAGAAGCCAAGAAGGAAAGATCAGACGATGCTCAAAACGCAGAGAAAATGTTTTTTCAGCTATTATCACATTATTAGCCAGCAATCCTCAGATCTGGCTGAACGCCTGACCACTACAATCATCCCCAGATGTCAGTTTATCTTTGCTCATTTTAATTTTCCTTTAATCAAACGATACCAAAAGCAAAACCCTCTCAGAGGCAGGGGTTAGTTGGTTTAATTCTGGAGTGCGGTGAGAAATTAAATCTTTCGTTTCTCTCAGGCCCTTTTTCTATCTGCCTAATTTTGACATGACGAAGGAGGAGGCAGAGGATAAACGACTGAGAAAGGCTGGATTTGCTCCGTTCTGCTGTCTCCCTTTAATGAGCAGTTTGCCTTCCTGCTTTCTCTGCTGCCCTTTCATCTACAGTGTGATCGCACTGCGGGGAGATGTGTTTCCGAGTCTTTAATTAATACAGAGGTTTAGAGTTGCTGACAATGTGTCACTGCAACATGATGGTAGTTTGCCCAATCAGCTGGCCTCAAGTTAATTGGTGGTTTTAGGTTTTTTTTCCCCTTACTGTGGTAAGATTTGATAGAGCAGGTTTTCAGCTTTCCGTTTCTCCTCCAGGTAGGCCTGTGTCCGCTCCTCCACCAGGTTCTCCAGGTTGTTGGCATATTGCTCCATCCTGGATAGCAGGTTGTTAAGGATACTGGTGCTGCCCTCCCTGTGAAAAAACGCACGCAAACAAACATGTAACAGTTCTGATTTAAGCTCTAATGTCCATCTTAGCCCAGAAAACTGAGGTCAATAAAAACAACAAGCAATCAGAAAATTTCCAACAAAAACCTCAAATCCGGGAGTTTAAATTGGCTAAAATCATACTGGCTAATTACTTGCACTTTCTTGGAGCAATACTATTACTATTCTAGTGGCTCCATTCTAGTGGCTACACTACCTAACAGCCATGCTGACTTAAACACACTGACAGCATGAGACCAGACAACAATGGAAATAGGAAGACCTATTTATGTGCATAAAGGGAGCATAAATGGACCTTTAAACCTTGAGATACTAGATATGGACAATTAGTTGGAAAACTTGAACCGAACCTGTATTGTAAAATATTCTTGACCACAATGCACTTTGGTCTAAAATAACCATGTATGCTAACTTTTAGCACGTTAATGCTAATTTCCACAACTAACTCAGCATCAGAACCAGCATTATTCACCAGTTTCATGCAACCTCACAAGGGATTGACTTGTTACTTTGCAGTGGTTCAACTTAGCTTTCAATGAAGACATTTTAAATAAAATTATATAAGAAAGGAAATAAAAAAAAGTTTTTTGTAAATATTTATACATTTACAGCATATATATCTATATATACATATATAGAGATATCTGTTGTGGCTTTTAGAGTATTTGTTTTGTAAAGGTGTACTGGGATTGTACTCAAACTGTTGCTGTCAAGACTATATATTTAAGGCTCCTTTCAATTATTAGTAGAGTTGCTTTAACCATCAATGCAGTTTCTAAGTTTTAATGGCCTTTTATGGGTAACATTCATGCTTTTTGTACAAGAAAAAATGTGAAATGGTGACCTTTGACCCTCTCCATCAACCTTGGGAGTCTGTGAAGTTGTGCCAGAAACTTCTGGATAACTACTGTTCTAATCACACTTCTCGTAGGTTTTTCTATTTCTGTAAAAAGTGTGTTGTGTAATATTTATGTCTCAGGACAATCATATGCTTATGCATAAACACACCCATACACTCACAGTTACTCAGAACAAGCAAGAAGCTGAGTCATCCAGCATGGAAACTAAAAGCATCACTGTCTGGCACCATCCCAGTTTGTACTGGGTCACAGCGCCTACAGACACCCACATGCTGTTTATCTTTAAAGGAGCAAATATCAAACGTGGAAGACTAATGAGCAACAAGGCTCTGAATTTAATCGAAAAGGTCACATGAAGTTGACTGCACCCAACACTTCAGGCTTAGATTCCCATCACTGATCTGAATGGTAGAAACCAAGAAAATAACTGAGATAAAATTTATTTTATTTATTATCAGTACCACTCATACTTTAACCAAATATTCAGCCAATACATACAATGCATTTTTGACTAAGAATTGTGTAGTTAAAGAAAATGAATAAAACTGAATTCAGTGTCATGCTATTATGTTTTTAAACACTAAAATTAAAAAACAAAAGTTTAATTAACAGCAACGATAAATTAAATGCATTAGAATTCATCTAGTGTAGGATTTTGCATTTACAAAAATAGCTTTATATGAGAAAATACTTGCACGTGCAAAAACCACACGAAAAACCACCCTGCATCTACATCACTGTTTTGTGTGGCAGCTGTGAAAAACATATACATGCATGGCTACAGATTACAGGGAATGGCTGGAATGGGTTTTTGTCTAAAAATTTAAATCATCAAACTTCAAAGATAGAGTCAATGTGTTTAGAGTTTGATTTATGGTGACAAAGAATGAAGAGACTTTATGTTCACAGTGAGTGGTCAGCTATTCATAGCGAGCCCAGTTCAGGCTCCCTGTGTGGGTTCAAACCAAACCATTTACCGCTGGACACCCTTTCACTCTCGCTCCAAAAATAACAGCCCATCCATCACGTCATGTCAACAGCATGCATTTTCCTAATGAAAATAACCAGCAGACGGTGCATTAAAGCGCGGGCTGCTCAGGCGAAGGGCTTCGAACAGAAGAGGAGGGACGTCGAACCCAGCTATCAAGAGCATCCTTGAGTGCTTCGGAGGTTATCAATCATAAGGACCTCTCTACTTAAAACCACTCTGAGTGGTTTTAAGTAGAGAGCAGAGTAATCCAATCTGGAGAAACAAAGCTAACAGAGAAGAGGCCAAGCTGATGAGAAAAACTCTCCATCAGTACATGAAGTACTGCATCAATGCAGAGTGGCATGGAGGCATTCAGCCTGTGGCTCTGCTAAGGTGTTCAGGAAGCCCAGGCTGCTTCCTCTCAAGGCTGCAGTTATTTCTGCTGGATATGCTGCTTTGTCCACACACTTCTTGCTTCCATTTTTAACTTCTGTTATGAAGCTTAGATACAGCATTCTGCAGGCAGCCTACTTAGAAAGGGGTCAGTAATCAAAATAAAATATATGTTCACATAGGTAAAATAATTAGGGCTGCCAAAGATGTCATTTTGATGACAGCATATCATCAAAAACTTTGTTGTATGAAGATCATATCATTTTCATACCATGAACACTGTTTCTCCACCATATCATGGCAGAAGGCGGATTTAACTCCTTTAGTTAAAAAGGAATCAACAAATCTTTCCATCGTTGGCAAAAACAACGTCCTTCCATGGTTTTTAATTGAATTTGGACTCATGTGACGAACTTGTCGCCTGCATTTGTATCCATGGGAGATGAGTCTGTTCCCAGAGAACTTGCTGTTGCATCATTTCTGTTCAGAGTAGATTTATGGCTTCCGCCTTCCTTATACATTATCGAGTTACAATGATTTTCCTAAGTACTTATGAGTTCATGTGACTGAATGGATCAGGAAGACCTCTCATGCCTTTTATTCTTATTTCACAGAGAGAAATACGATGAGAGATACCAGAACCAACAATGCAGATGAGCTGAAGAACTCTGTTAAACCTGGGCTTTCTTCACATTTCAGCAGAGGCTGATCGCCTCCATGTCACACTGCACTGATACAGTAATTATTTATTTGTTATTTATCAGAAAAGAACCATTGAGATTTAAAATGTCATTTACAAAGGTGACCTGGTCATCCATTTGGACTCTAATTCACAAAGAAGGAGCCCAAACAAGTATTGAGGGCAAATACTGTACAGTACATGGAATCACTTTTCATTAGGTTCATATTTCTGTGTTAAAAATATTTTTATCGATCTTATGTAATCAAAGTTTCTGAGAAAGTGAATTCTGGGTTTTCATTAGCTGTAATTCATAAAATCCAAAAAGAAAAAGAAATAAAATACTGTGTGAAATTATTCTAAATAATATATGTTTTGTTTTTTAATTAAATTACTGTAGTAAGTAAATATTTTGCTGATATTATAATTTAATTTGATCCACCTGTAGATGTAATTTCCTATCCAGCAGTGAGACACGACAATTTCCCCCTTACTCCACACTATAAACCAGTGAAGTGTCAGATGTTTAGATGTAAAGCTCAGCCTTAACTGCATGCTTAACTGCATGTGACATGCTTAGGTGTTGCAATAAAAACATTATAAGGTAACAGTTTGTTTGTTAGCTGAACAGACGGATCCATGAGAGTCAGAAATCTCCAGGCTGCCTTCGGTTTAACCAACCATGACCCATATTTTGATATTCCTGCCACAACTTGCAGGACACTAACACTGATTGCAGCTGACAGGCAGAAAGTCACAACCTATGAAAGCTGCATACTGCATTCACCGAGGCTCTGCACTTAATCTGCTGAACCAATAATATGTGTAAGGTATACGATCTTCTTTATCATGTTTCTGGGCAAAAACATAACATGAACAGTACTGCACGACCCACGTCTTCTTAAGGAGGTAAGATACTTAAAGTAGGTTAGTAACTCCTTTGCGTGGTAGAAATGGGCTGGAAATACTGATTCCCAAAGCTGTGCACTCCAACAGCTTTTTATTTCTTTTTAGTTTAGGGAACAAATTTCAAACCTGCAACATAATTTCAACATCAGCTTCTTGGTATGTTGTTCAAATAAAGCATTTCCTGCCACAATACATATGTTTAACTTTTTAAAAAAGAGATTATTGTTTCTAGTAGAACAAAACACTAATAATTTAGTTTAATTAATAATGAAGTGTAGTGAGGTAACAATTCAAAGCTCTTGTCAGTTAAGAGGGTCTCTGACTCACTGTCAGCTTTCATCAAACACACAATCATTCATAATGAGCCACATTCATGCATTAAAAACTTAGTTCCTAATATCGCTCTTCTGCAATTTCATGCAAGCTGGATGTACCAATTATATATTTTATATTTTCATGAGGTTAACAACTATTAAAAAAATTTATGACAGCTTTTGTGGTTTTCTCACATATTTGAACATATGTATATATAGGCACTGTGTACATGGCAAAACAACAGGTTCCAGTGTAATGTCTTGGATGTCTTGGAGATTTGATCCCCAAATTCTGACAAAGAAGGAATTTTTTGACTATTTGAAAGCTCAAATTAAACTGTTTTATGAGGCGAATGATAAGAATATTTCCCTGATCTTGTTATGGGAGACATTTAAAGCTTTTTTTGAGGATGTGTTTTGAATTTGGAGATAAGCCACACAAACTGTTGGCAAGAAAGCTGCGGAAAAGAGAGAGTGAGAGGACTATTCACACAATAAAATCTGATTTGGGCACTCTTCCTACTCCGCATAAGGATATTAACAATTCATTTTGTGTACCTGAACTGGACCCTGCAACATAACAATGACCCAATATAGCAGTAAACCCACCAATGACTGGCTAAGAATTAAGAAATGAAAAGTCCTGGGCCTAGTCAAAGTCCAGATCTTGATCTGATTGAGATGCTGTGGGGTGAAGAAACCCCTCACCACCTCACAGCGGAAATGAAGGAGTGCGGCAAACTTTCATCAGATTGATGTCAGAGATGGTAGACGGATACGAGAAGCGTCACAAAAGTTATTTCAACCTCAGGGGGTAAAACTGTTAGGTAGTATGGAGTCCTAAAATTTACCTCAGTTAAAAACTCTTTAATCAAAAAATCTTTTGTTTAATAAATACAACAAGGTTAATCGTTGTTTAAAGCAAATAAATCATTTTCTTGTCAAAGAGAAATGAAAACTAAATGATTAGGTATCGATAAGTGAACATTTAATGGCGTGTCTTCATTTTTTCCCATGACTGCACATAAACTAGTGTTGCATAGTTTCTGAAAAGGCTCCTACAGCTTTCTTGTTCAATCCAAATTGCAAACAATGTATCTGGTTTCTGTACATGTTTGTGCTTTAGAGTCCCTTTGTTTCAGCTGCACTCCTTACAGTAACTCTTCCTGACAGATCCGTCACACTCAGGGGAAAACATGCTTCCCTCCCTTCCTGCATCGACATAATACTCCAACCAAAATATGCGCATGAATAATCCATAAGATCATCAAAAATAATACCAGAAACATGGACTCAAAATCCTTTCTTACTCAAACACACACTCATGCTCTCAGAGGGTGCTTCTTGTTAACAACTGCCTGTCAGGAATTACAAACAGCGTTTTATCAGAAATTGTCTGAGTGATTTTCAGAGCATGAATCTTTTTTTTCTTGTTTGTAACATATTGGACTTGGCAGAAACAATTTAAAGTCTAAATTTATCTTACTATATCCGGTCTGAAGAGGAAGATAGAAATAGAAGGAAATGTTAATCTATGTTTTTAATGTAATTTAATCAGCGCACATAATATGAAATAAAATAGAGCTACACAAGTAGCTGTGGTTATGTGTACTGACAATGTTTTTGTTGTTCATAAAGGTTTTAGGGAATAAATTAATCCTTTAAAGGAAAATAATGGATAAACAGATTTAGAAAAGTAACATTTTAGTCTTACTTGTTGAGTTTTGCCATGTAGATCTTAATGTGGCCAAAATCTGGCCTCTCTGCCGGGTCTTCGGCCCAACAGCCCTCCATCAGGATGGTCAGCTCCTCCGGGTGGCATCTGTTGTCTGTCGTTGGTCGAAAGTATGGCTTCTGGCCATTCCTCACCTTCTGTATGATCTCTGAAGGTGGACAAAAGCACAGAATGGTACAAAATCAGAATTTAAGGATGCACTGTATGAGGTTATATTTCTTGCTGTTAAACCAAGGCTTCATGATTTATATTCATTTGATAATTCTGAACAATTTAAAAAAATCTGAAATAAAATATAATTTGTTGATTTCATTGTTTTTATAAGCTACATGTTCCTATTTCCACCAAATGCATTATATCTGTCAGTCTGTTCATGTGTACATTTTTGTAGTAGCATAACTTAGTGATGTAACTGCAGTATTTGAAAAGATTGAAAAAATAATTTTTTAATGTAAAACATGTCACCATGACAGGCAAAATTGGTCATCTTTGAAAACAGGCTGTTTCCAACTATGCTAAAAGCTAAAATCAGCTAAAAGAGACTAACCTTTTAGGAAGGAAAAAACAGAAACAAAATGCAGACGTCCTCACCAAGTTTGCTGATACCAAAGGTTATTTTTATATTGCATATACACATAAGGTCGCAATCTGTTATGTCATGCATTTTTGTATAATCATAGGCCGCTTTTAAATTTATTTTGATTTTTTTTTACTCCTGTTTCTTAGAAACAATAAATGACACATTAGTGACAAAAAGTTCCCATATTCAAAGACAGTCTGTGTTTTCAGCAAGGCAAAAAGCACAGATAAGCTAGGCTTAAATAGGCTATACTAAGTTAAGTTACACTAAATGTCAACAGAAGCTAACATATTGGAAAATAAATAAAAAAAACAATATCGAAAAAACTGAAAACTGCAAAAGCTGATCTCTTGCTTAGCAAAATACTAAAAGCTCAGTTTTGTTGATATTAAAGGACATTTTTACATTTTTAAGATATTACTCATAATGTCTTAATCTGTTGATAGGTATATGTATGTTTCATAAATCAGCAATTTAATGGCACTGTTCAAATTTGCTAAGAATTTGTTGAAAAAATAACAAAATGCTTAAATAAGTTGTGTTTCAAAATAATGCTAAACTAAAAATGAAGTTAAGCTAGGCTAAACTATGCTAAAATATACAAACTTTTAAGACTGAATAAACAACCAAAACTGGTACAAAAATAATCTGTACATGAAATTTGTATTTTAATGAAGAAAATTCAATTTTCTTTTTGGGTTGTCTGCATAATTTAGTGGCTAATTAAACTATGATTACATCCATTCTGCAAATACGCTGCTGCTAATTTCGTTTATGACAAATGCTCATTTTTCTTTGTGACTTTAAGTGCAGCAGATAAAAGATAAAACACGCAAACATGGAAAAGTATTTTTTAAATATAACCATCACTTCATATTTCTATTATATTCTTGAAGGCATTCGGTTTGGATATGGATAGAGTGCAGCTGACTCTTTGCTAGTGCAAATGTTTCCTCTTTGATAAATAACACAAATCAAAACTCTATAAAAGATTTTATTTTATTCCTGCTGTATAATAAATAACATAAAAAATACTCCTAATTGCTTTTTAAAGAATCTAGTTAAAACAGAAAAGTTACTAGTAAATGTTCGGTGTGATCATTTCAACACCAGGGAACATCTGTCCTCAGCATGTTAATACATAAGCGCCTGCCTCTTGTGCAATCAGACTCAAACGTGACTGTGAATAAAAGGTTATAATCAAAGTTAAGAGGTTGAGGAAGCTCCCTAGGAAGGTTTTACGCACCCACTTTGGATGTGAAAGTAGCGATTTATTGCATTGAAGTTAACAGACCTTCCTCCATCCCCTCCTCCCTCCATGTGTGCATTTTGACTAAGTGCAAAAACATCTTCAGTCACACTGCCAGCTTCCAAGTTAAAGAGCCATCCAATGTAACACCATGATTTGTAAGATGTGAGGCAATAACATTGATCCCGCATCTTTTGTAGAGCTCAACTTTGCAACCTAAGGCAGATATTTTGTACAAAGGTCTAATCTGCTATTTCAATACACATCGACTGTCCACTGCACTATTTTAGGATTTAAAATTTCTATGCCAGCTAAAGTAGCTGTTGTGGAACTAGTTCGTTACCTGGTGCAGAGAAGGGAAACATTAAGACCCTCTAATGTCAGGCTATTTTTATCAACATCAAGCCACATTACAAGGAGAGAAATCCATCCATCCATCCTTGAAAAACTGCAAAGACACTCCTTTCGATGCAGAGGAGCAGCAGCTCTACTTTGAGCTCTCTCCAAATGATGGAGCTCCTTGTAGAATCTCAAAGGTTGAGGCTGGCCACCATACAGAGGAAGCTAATTTTAACCGGTTGTATCTGGGATCTTGTTCTTCTGGTAATAAACCATTTCTAATGACCATATGTAAGAGTTATGCTGCGCTCCATTTGTACTCGGAATTTCCGACCTCCCAAGTAGGACATTTCAACTGGAACACCCCAAAAAGTCAGAATTACCAGCCGGAAAGTTGAGGCAATGCAACCATACCGGACTTACGCATTCAAGACGGTTGCTACGATGATTACAATAGTAGTGAAACGTTCTCACTTTTATTGTTTTTAGCAGTTCTTCAATATTTATGTAACATTTAGTCCATCATACATGTACTATCTTTCAGTGTTTATAAGACAAGATGTTTCAGTGCTGTTTATATGCATGAAATACTGAATAGAACAGTGTTTTTAGTGTGTCATTGTTATTGTTGTAAGACTGCTGATGAATTTCCTTGAAAAACTGGAATGCTACAACTTGGGGTGACGTAAACTCTGACTTCCCAGTTCTGACTTCCGAAGTTAATGGAAAGCAGCATAAGAAGGTAGACAGACCAGTAAATCCAGAGATTCACTTTTTGGCTCAGCTCTTACTTCACTACAACAGACTGGGGCAGCACCTACATTGTGAACAAGACACCAAGATACTTAAACTCCTCCACTTGATATAAAGACTGACCCCTAACACGGAAATCCATACATACGGAAATGATAGAAAATAATCAGTTTAACAAGGACAGCTCATTTAAAAAATGTTTTTCTAAAGTTAGAAAAACTATTGATAGTTGAATATGGCATCTAATAGCCAGGATACTTCTTACTATTTTCAGTTAAGATAATTTTGCTAAGGCAGGCTAGTCTAGATTAAACTGAGCTAGCTTTAAAAAAGGAAAGTATTAGCTGTCCTTTACCAAAGTTTAAAAAAGAAAACAGAAAAGTTATTGTTTCAAAACAAATGACATCATGAGAGTTAGAATATGTGTCTGGAAACAGCAAGGATATTTCTTTTCATTTTCAGCTAAGGTCATGTAAGCTAGGAAGGCTAGGCCAGGCTAAACTAAGGTAGCTTTCAAACAGGAAAATATACACTGGCTATCATTAGAGTTTTAAAAAACTACAGAAGTTAATATCTCAAAACAAATGACATCACAACTGTTAGAATATGTGTTTGGAAACAGCAAGGACATTTCTTTTCATTTTCAGCTAAGGTCATATAAGCTAGGAAGGCTAGGCTAAGCTAAACTAAGCTAGCTTAAGAAAAAACAGAGAATTTTCGAATCACGAATATTTTAAAAAAGATTCTAGGAAAGTGAATATCGCCAAACATATTTGACATCATGTTGTTTAGAAGGAGTCATTTTTGGAGACTGCCATTATGTTTCTTGAGGTTTTCATCTGTTAGATGTCTTCATTGAGACCAAAGTGGAACCAAAGTCAAGTTCCTTGTTTTTTTGTACACAAACCTGGCAAATAAACCTGATTCTGATATTAAAATAATTTAATATCTGAGGTAGGCTTGTCTAAACTAATCTGCCGTTCAAGAAAGAAAACAAATAACTTTATCAAGTGTACAAAAAATATACCGAGAACATTTATGACATATGTTAGTCATCTTTGGAAACAGTCATATTTCTTACCGCTTTCAGCTAAATTAAGTTAAGCTAAGAAAGGCTAGGCTAAGTATATATAAACTAGCATTAAGAAAAAGGATAAAAATTACTTTTTATCCCAAGATTTTAAAAACAAAAGCCAAGAAAGCCATGCCGTATTCAAAATAATTTTTTGGGAAAATAAATAAATATTTCTACCTGTTTTCAGTTAAGCTAGCAATCCAAGACATATTTTGTTACAAAAGTAGAAGGCCAGCCTTTTCACATCTTTTCACATTAAAATCCATTTACAGACTCAGCGCTTCTTGAAAGACTGAAATGCCCCTGTAATTTTTCCACCTTATAAGCTGGTAAGGAACGGATCCCTTCAAGGTTTATCTATATTGTTGACATTTTTTTTCCTAAGGCAACATAAGATACAATGAATAAACAATAATGGCATTTACCCTCATTCTAACTCACAGAAGATTCTTGCATTAGCCTTTTGTCCATTTGAAATGATGTCTAATTATATGAATGAAGTGGCTGAAATTTGAAAAATACTATTTTCTAAATGTGCCTTTGCAATATAGCGGCACAATATATCAAATCCCAGTCAACACTGCAACATCCTTGTGTGCAAGATCACAATTGCAAAATACTGCTTGAAAGTGATTTTGTATCCACCCATTGTGCATGTATGTAATATATTTGTCCTTTTGGATGGACTCTCAGTACCTGTTGATCCACACACCTGATTTTGCATTTAATAACAAAGATGCAAAACTCACTGAAAATAGTTAGGGGCATGGTGATGAAGGTAAAGAAAATAGTTATTTATAATATAGATTATAGAGTTATTTAGTCATGTAGACATTGAATAGTACCCATTCAGCTCCATCCTATATAAACTTACCTTCCAAAGTAACTATTGTTGTTTTCGTATTAATCCCTCGAGCTGGCCTAGTTAAAATGCCTGCAGAATCCTAAACTGACGTTCAAATTTAGATTGACATATTGTCAGTGAGATATTTCTTTAATGTTGTCAACAACATTTCTGCATTAGGAATTACTACATTTTCTTCTCTCAAATCTATGATGTGCTGGTTTTGTGAGACTCCACCTATCTTGACATCTGGCCAACACGTGTTCTTTGTTTGTGTACGTGGCTGCAGGAGGAATATACAATTCTCTCTCCTTAGAAAGCTCCCGTTGTGGAAGGTGACAAGCAAGCAAGAAAGGAACACGTGGAACATAAAGTTGACAAAAATAAATATTTTTTAGATTATGTCTGTCTAAATGAGGGTGTTTTTGCTGATTTCCTATTGTAATCCTTTTAAGGTTACTTCTTTAGTTTACTACTTTAAAGGACTTTATCACTTTACTCCTGAGAAGTAAGCTGGCTGCCTTGAGGCATGTAAAAGACAGTTCTGTTTACCTTTAGGGCTGAGATCCATGCCTTCCACATAGAAAGGTCCATTCCTCAGAGCTATTTCCTGCAGTATGATGCCAAAACTGTACACATCACCCTTCTGGGTACCCTGAGGGGGGTGGTGGTCATATATAAGCAGCTCAGGAGCTGTCCAAAGCTTCTCTGGAAAAGTAAAAAATCCAGAAACACAGGACAATAAAACAAAAGCTGATGGTTTTGTAAATGGACAGTATAGAACTAACTTACTTGCATAGAGGGAGTGCGAGTCATCATTTTCGCAGGATGAGCGGAAGCTGGCCAAACCATAATCTGTAATTTTCAAAACAAATCGGCTGTCCACCACACAATTAGATGACTTCAGATTTCCATGGCAGCCGAAGTAGCTGTTGTGGAGATAGTTCATTCCCTGGTGCAGAGAAGCCAAACATTAACATCCTCCTCTTTCAGTCTTTCAGTCTATCTTTTTTTTGTCAAACATCCCTTAGTGCTTCACTAGCGCCTCTTCTGTGCGAAACGACGCTACCTCTGTTGACTAATTTAGCCAAAGCACTTCATCAAGCACTCAGTTCAACAGAAAAAAGGGATTAAAGCAATTTTTATTTTGTTTTACATGATTACTTTTGATCAAGCCTTAACAAAGTTTATGATGAATTTTCATTCTCTCTCCTAAAGAAAAAGCAATGCTACCTGTACTTTCAAGACCATTCTGGATCAAAAATACATTTTAATGCACATTTTTCAGTTATCACACCACCTAGAAATTGTTGTGTGCACATCTGTATCGCACAAGAAGCAACCTTTTGCCCGTGCCCATGCAAAAACACATAAATCAATACCCTGCCTTTGATGTCTGGTTCATTTGTTTGCCGTGCCTGCAGCCTGAAGGCCACTTACCTTTACTATGTCATTGATCAGGGAGTAGCGGAACATCCAGTCCAGGTTTATGCTGTCATTTTCCAAAATGTCCTGGAAGAACAAGAACAGATCCAAAAAACTGTAACTTTTCATCCGCTAAAACAGACTGAAGTTTATGTTAGGATGAAGCACAGAATCAACATTTTTCTTTTCCATTCATCTTCACTGACATCTATGGAGCCTTTGCAGGATATTAATGAATAACGCCACGGCTTGGGAGTTGGCCCTGTTCTTAGAATCTGGATCCAGCTTTGACATGCAGCTATATCTCATCAGCTTAAAACTTCCTTTTTTTGAGGCGGGGGGGGTCTCTTTCTCCCCAAGTGTTAACACTGAAGTTCAGCCTTATCAACGATTCCTTGCCATGTCAGGAGGTCTGTCTAAAAGCACAACAAGCATTTATTATCAGTCGAAAAATCATTTCAAAGATGCATTTAAAGGCAACGTCAAACTTCTTGAATCAACAATAAAATCAGTCGTTTGGATTAACTGTCATCATACTTGACCGAGTTTAAATACGCTTTCTGTTTTGGTTTATTGAGTCCAAAGGTAAAATAGTATAACTATTCTAAAAACAGGCTGGTAATATCAGAATCATGTTTCTCCTTTTTCACACAGCGCTGTGTAAAAGTGAGCCTAACATTAAACACAGCCATGGAGATTAATCTTTTACATTTTCTTTTGTTACAATCTCAAACTGTGTATTGTATGTATTTAATTGGGATGAGGTGTGATAAACCATCACAAAGTGACACATTAGATGTACAAAGCTTCCTTCGTAACCAGCTTAAACTCAGATTGGATGGAGAGCATCTTGCCCCAGATTCTCAATCAGATTTAGGTCACATCTTGACTTTGATGAAATTGATTGGCCCATCATAAGACATGAATATGAAAAAAGTATTTCCACACCATGATACTGGCACCAACATGTTTTACTGTGGTGTCGGTTTGTATAGGGTGTTAGTTTTCTCATCTGGGTCTCATCGGAAAGGCACCAGCTCACTGCGGCAATCAGAACCTGGAGGGACCAAGGTAGGATGGCACATTGTATTTCACTCAGGGGGGGCAGTCACTGAGAGGTCTACAGGGAGGGATACTGACCAGAGCCCAGCGCAGCCCCCGCAGCCCTCAACCAGCCCAACACTCCTCTGGGAGCCATAGGCCACAAGAGGGGGCCCAACACTCCGGGGCATGGTCTGAGCCCCCAGTACCCGCCGAGCCAGCACAGGCCCCGTGGCGGGAGCCAGCGGATCACACCGTGCCTCCCAAGAACAGCACTGCATGGTGCTCCCCCCTGCTAGCAAGGCCCATAGTTCCACACCCCAAGACCCTACTGTTGTGTGGTGTTACATATCTGAGGGAGGAGGCAGCCTGCTGGTGCCTTGGTGGACAGCACTGCCCCGGTGGCAGTGATCATAGCCCCTACGTCACTAGGTGATGTATACAAATATTGGAGATTAAATCATAAAATGTGATTAGGTTCAAGGGGAAATACTAGTTTTGCAAGGCACAGTAATTATCCTGTATTGTACTGTACGTTTGTAGGAAACGTGATTTAAGACATTACCTGCAGGCTTCCTCTGGGGCAGTATTCTGTTACGATGCAGATGTTGGGAGGGTCGATGCAGGCCCCAATGAACCTGGTCAGATGGTTGAACTGAACGTCTCTCATCTGAAAATAACCACACAAACACAGCGGCTGTGAGCCCAGACTCTTTCCAAACATCACATTCCCAAACCCCACGGAGGCAGAGGACGGTGGAGGAGAGGACTGACGGCTCAGTTAGGCACCAACTTTCCAGCATAACGCTGCCAACTTTTCATCAAAATAGTCTGTTTGCAGTGGACTGGGTTGTGCCGGATCTGTTTCTGTGTGTTGAGAGGCATTCCTGCTCAGCGCATTTAGTTGACACATGTGCATGTACTGCATGAGTCGGCCTTGGAGGTTATGAATGAGCCAGTGTACTGAGGAGGATTTCATTTTTAAAAAAGGTAAAAAGTCATGTTAGGCAAAAATATCAGAGTGGAACAAGCTAGAGGAACAAAACTACAATCATTGGAAATAATCACTAATCAAACACCGGTTTTATAATACAGGTCTATTTGGCTGGAACTACAAAAACAACACAGATGTTTGAGGTTAAGAGATTTAGAGGGAAAATTTTTTGCCAGATTCCTTTCATTAGAATGTGTGAATTTCTCTTTTGTAGAAGCAAGTGGCACTGTACTCAAGCTTTCATTCTAGCCAGTAAGAGCGCTGACAGAGGCAGCAGTCAAAAAATCTGCAGCCAGCTTCAAAAACCGCTGAACATCATTTCAACAGCGCTCTTTTCTTCTTCGACCACGGTAAGTGACAGCCGCTCTCACAGCAAACGCTGAGCGTTAATGGCTCCTGTTTCACGGCTCGGGAGATGTTGTTAGCCTACCCTTTGGCCCATTTATTTTCCTCTGCTGCAATCTGGGACACAAGTGGTTAAGTTTCCACTGGCAGGCATGTCTGTTTCCCCCCATCTAGTTGTTTTTTTTCTTTCCCAGAGCTGAGGTTTGACAGGCCATCAGGCCCTCGGGGCATCTGAGAAGCTGCCAGCTCAGACAGCAGCCTGCCCGACTGACCGATGGCCACTAACTGGCCCCGTCCTTCTCCTCAGCTTCACACAAAATGACCCAAAATTCACTCCTGAACCACAGAGTTAAAGCTAAGAGAGTTGTAGACTATAAGTACGAATGATTAACAGCCACAAGCATCCGTCTTGTCCATGCCTGCCAGTGTAATTTCCAAGTTATGGCTTTCCCCCTGTGCCATGGTGAGTTTCCATCACCAAACCACATTAAGTTGTAAGATTTTTCCCTCTTTCCTCCAGCTTCCTTATCGCTTACTCGTAAATATTTCCCAGCCAGAAGGGTCTTTTTATCAGCGCTGCTGCCGATGATGTCAAAAAGAAGGCTTAAGGATGTTAGTTTTCTTGGTAACAAACTAACAGCAACCCTCAGCGTTGCTTCAACAGATTGCTAAAAGCCAGACTTCCAGTTCTTGGTAAAAGGGAAATAAAATAAAGTGGATGTAGGTTTATTATGTCAGAAACAGATTCAAACCCCTTTAAAGTCTGAAGAAGAATAAATATTTACTGTTTTAGAGCCTCACAACCTAATGTTTTGTCCTGAGAGTGTGGCTATTTTAATAGAATGTAAATTCAGTTTATTTATCTGGAAACATTTGAGAAATCCGGTGACCTGACGAATGTGTCTTCTGGAGTTTCTGACATAGTAAATCAGGCTGAATTTTGTTAAATGCACTGGAGAAAAGTGGTTGTATGACATGGTCTTCAACTGCAACTCCACAGTGATAAGTAAACTGCAGTGGCCCCTAAAAGGTGCTTGCTTACTCTGGAGGGCCAACAGGAGTCTCTCCAGGACCTTTGTGACGTGGGTTGTCAAGGAAACAGGTCTATGGTCATTGTGGACTTATGGATGTTCTTTTATTATTATTGGAAAAAGGCAGGATGCCTTCGACAGCACCAGAACCCTCTCCTGGGACAGGTTAAGGTTGAAGAGGTGTTGTAGAATCCTGCAGGTGGTCCAAACAGGCATTCAGCACTCTGTGGTCGACACCATCCGGACCTGCAGTCTTGTTACAGTTCAGTTTCAGCTGCCACTTCATCTGACTTGTAGAGACAGACAGGCAGGAGCAGGAGATGAAGGGAGCACCAGCATAATCTGATTTGACTGAAGACAATGGTGGAGAAGCAGCAGGGTCCATGATTGTGGTGGAAGATGAAGTACATACACCATGCACAGAAAAAAAAAGTTTCTGATCTGCTTTCCCGAGAGGAGGTCTGGTCACTGAGGTGTATGCATCCTTAACATTTACTAAAAAACATATCCAACAACATGTTATCTCTGGTAGAGCAGCTGACAAACTGTTAAAACGCTGGAAGTGTAGCAGAGAGGGAGGCATGTTTAAAATCTCCAGATATTATCACAAATGCACTGGGGTGTTGTGTCTGATGATGGAATGCATGCAGTTGCCAAAATAAACTAGCTTTACCTGAGATACACCATCTGTAGTTGACAAGCACTGGTAAACCACTTCCTTTTCTTTTGCCACTCCTGTTCAACATATCTGTCTGCTCGTGTGGTCAGAATGTGGAGCAAAAAGACATTTGAGTTTGGGATATGACCTTTTTTTAATGATCCTGTCTCTCAAACACATAGTACTGCATTCCAGATATTCTGGCCGGGTCTTGACAGCACTTCAACCTCATCAATATTGCTTGCCAGAGATCTCAGATTCCCTCTTATGATCAGTAAAAGAGATGGTTTGAACCTTCTATCATTTTTCTTTGCTTTGCTGTTGCTCTGCAGCCACAATGTCTCCTCATCCTCTCATGGCTGCAGTTACCACTTCTGCTTGTGCACCTTCCTCTGTGACAGGTTTTCCTTCCACTAGACTTTACATCAACATGCTTGGAAACACACTGTGAACAGCAAGCATCTTTAACAAAGACATCCTGTGGCTTATCCTTCTTGTGGAGGATGAGCCACTGGACTGTTTAGGCCATAATATAACCTTTCTGTCTAAAAGCTGTTTTTTAGTGGTCTCATGTAATATTAAAACTTTCTAAGAAACTGTATTTTGGGTTTTTATTAGCTAAAATAATCATCAACATTTACAGAATCAAACATTTGAAATAAAAACATGTCTTAAAAAAGGGCTGCACAGTGGCACAGTTGGTACACAGTGCAACAGTGCTACAGTTGGTAGCACTGTTGCACTGTTGCCTTGCAGCAAGAAGGTCCTGGGTTCAACTCCCGGCCGGGGGTCTTTCTGCATGGAGTTTGCATGTTCTCCCCGTGCATGTGTGGGTTCTCACCGGGTACTCCTCCCACATTCCAAAAACCTGACTCTTAGGTTAATTGGTCTCTAAATTGCCCTTAGGTGTGAATGAGTGTGTGTGTGGTTGTTTGTCATGTATGTCTCTGTGTTGCCCTGCAATGGACTGCCTCTCGCCCGTAGACTGCTGGAGATAGGTACCAGCTCCCCCTTGATCCACTAGGGAGAAACAGTATGGAAGATGAATGAATGAATGAATGAACATTCTAAATATATAGCTGAATATATGAATTACACTTTGAGAATTCAATTGCTGAAATAAATCAGCTGTTTAGAGTATATTCAAATTTTTCTAGATGTTGTATTAAAATTTTCAGGCTCAAAGCAACCTTGAGATTACAAACAGCAGAGATAAGGAATTTTAGCTAAATAAAAAACACAAATCAGTTCTGTAAAGGGTTGTTACATAAAATAAATACTCACATGTTTAAGTTCCATTAATACTTGTCTCGTCAGCTCTATCCTTTTTTTGTTGACATGTTTAATGGCCACCAGGTTTCCCTGTGTGCAACATAAAACACCTGTGAAGTCAGTAATAATATTCTGCATAAAAACACAATTAGAAAGAAACTTCCTATTATAATCATAAAAAATATTAGAAAAACAGAGGAACAAGGCAGTTTTGAGCAGACAGAATATTCAGTTCTACAGGTACATTCGGAGCTTTGCGTCGCGTTCTGCTGCAGAGGGAGAAGCAGATTTGCTGTTTGCTGTGTGAAGACATTTAAACCTTCCTGTAAACTAGGAGTGCAATTCCCCAGACCCACAGAAGTGACCGTCTGGACAGGAAAAAATATGTTGCCTCTGTAACTGTGGAGCAAGGTCAGACGTTGGGTCTGATTTAATATCGAGATTTGACTTTTTATTAAATGAGAAACACACAGTCAGCTGATAATAGCTTCACAACATGAGCGCATGTCGCACTGCAGAGAAAATACCTTATATTCCAAGTTTTCAGGTTGTAAAGCCTGTTACATCACTGTGTTTTTGCTTTGGATTTAATCACCTCAGGTCAGTGTGAAAACTTGAGAAGTTCATCAGCACCTCCATTTTAATTTTAAAACACAGCTTTTTTGCTAAAAACAGCTCTTTTTTCACATGTCCTCTCACCCCCTCCATTTTTACACAGACAAATTAGCAGCAACATATTAATTGTTGTGTCCAGACTCTGAAGCTGGAGACCAGAACCAGAAACACACACATAAAAAAATAAACAGAAAAGCAAACTGACGCATTCTGCAGCTCGCATTAAAACCAACTACCTAAATTCGCCCACACACTCTCTCTTTCTCTCGCCTCTCCAGCTCTCCGGCTTTCTTTCTCTGCAAGCGTGCACATGTGTGTGGGAGGGAAAGGAGTGTGCAGGAGTTGAAAATGTCAGAACTCACTCAGCCTTACCTTAAAATAGCCAGTTTTTGCAAATAGCTGATATTTTCCATGGGCAGTTATCAAGGAGCCATAGCTGGAGCCTCTCTGAGAAGATGGAGAGAAGCAGTGAGAAGAACAGACGACTTTTACTGAGTTCAGATAAGAGAAATGAACATTTTTAGGAAATTGCAACAGGAATTTTGTTCTGTTTCTGTATTGCAAACTGAATTCCTAAAAAACACTGCTAAGTCTGTGTTTGTAATGAATGCAAATGGAAAATTGGGAAGCCAAAGATGTTTGGAAAAACATGGCATTTTCCACTAAGAACAAAACTGAGAAGCAGCCATTAAAAGGTGTGTGCATGTGATTTCCATGAACACTTGCAAGTGTGGGCAGAGGCACAACCCAGAGGAGATGCAGCCTCCAGATGACAGAACCCAACACCCGCTGAACGTGATGAGGCATCATACCCTGAATGCAAGGAGCGGGGCCAGACCAAAGGCTCATTTTAACGACCATTTAATGTGCGTCTGCTGCTGCAAGCCCAGCCACCTTGGATTAAACCGCTGGAAAAGCTCTCAGGAATGTGTAAACTTGCAGAGGATTTTGGGATTCTCTCAGGGCTGCGAGATTCTTATGCACAGCTCGGGATGGTCTTACAGTGTGTTCAGTTCGCATTTAAATGTTTCACATTATTAAACCAATTTTTGATATTTGACAAAGATAACCTGCATAAATACAAAATGTAGTTTTCAAATGAATTAGTTTGTTAAGGGAATAAAGATATCCAAACCAAACTAGTCCTATGTGGAAAAAAAAAACCTGGACAACAACTCCCATCAGGCATTTGTAATAACTGTCAGTGACTCTTTAACATCTCTGTGGCAGCATTTTGGTCCACTCCTCTGTGCAGAATTGATTTAAATGAGTCACATTGAAGGTTTTTCAAACATGGTGGGTCTGTTGACTTTAACTAGGCCACCCAATAACCATAACCTTGTCTTTGAAATGCTGGTGTCCCTTAGATGCTTGTCCTGCTGGGTGACCAAAGTGTGCTTGAGCTTAAGGTCATAAACTGACGTTCTTTTTCAAGAAGTTTTTAGTAGCGAGCCAAATTCATGTTTCAATGAATTTGCCAAGTTCCCTAAGTTTTGTAGCAGCAAAGCAGCCCCAGACCATCACACTACCACCACCATGTTTGACTGCTAGTTTGAGGTTCTTTTTCTTACATTTTTTGTTAGCTTTATGCGAGATGTAACAGAACAACACCTTCCAAACTTTCCACTTTAGTCTCATGAATCCACAGAACATTTTCCCAGAAGACTCGGAAATCATCAAGATGTGCAGACAGGCTTGCAGTGCTTTAGATGTTGTTGTATAGCGCTTCATCCAGTCCCCAGCGACCCCAAAACAGCCATTCACTACGATCCGTCATTCACCCATTCACCCACTGACAGTGGCTGTAGCCACATTGCAGCTGTAGCTACACCCTACTACCGCCGCCATCGTTGTTGATGAGCTCTGGAGTTATTTTGCTTGGCCGGCCACCCCTGGGAAGGTTCTCCACTGTTCCATGTTTTCTCCATTTGTGAATAATAGCTCTCACTGTGGTTCTCTGGTCCCAAAGGCTTTGTAACCCTTTCTGTGCTGATTGATGGCAGTGACTTTGCTTCTTTAGATCTGGACATGATGTGTTGCTTTGTGAGATGTTCATGCCTACTTCAGGTTGTCAGACAGGTTCTATTTATTGATTCTACGTGCCTGGCAGTTATTAGTCCTGGATGTGGCTGGTAAAAGTGAAATAATTTTTTTTTTTTAAATCTGGTTTATCACATTTAATTCATGACTTCTCAAGGAGATTTTTTTTTATACATAGGATCAGCTTTTTGTGTTTCCTGTGGTTAAATTGTCCGATAAATAAAATTTATTTGATTATCTGAAACATTTAAGTGTAACTGAAAAGCAAAAACAAAACATTTCTGTGGGAGCAGATGATTTTTCATAGCACTGTTTAAAATGTAACCCATTCCATAAACACACCTCAATCAAAAGCAAACAAAGCGTTTAATGTGAGATCAAGTGGGTGTTGCCTCATCTGTGCTTTGTATCATTATTTGCCTTTTATTGCTGCACACCATTCTGTCTGAGTCCGTTTACCTGTGAGAGGGTTAACCTGCTGCCGGCTCGTTTGTTGTATTTATTGGGGCTCTCAAACTGAAGGTCCTCCCACCGAATCCTCCACAGCATTCCAGCCAGCTCCTTCTCCAGCTTCAGTTTCCTGTTGAAAGGGAAAAACATAGGGAGCAGCTTGTTAAACTTACTTATTTTCTCACAAAAATCAGATTTAGGGGAGGTAGTAGGATGGTTTCGGAGCCAATGGTTTTTTACAAAGTTGTGGCAGCATCATTTGGAATTGAATTAAAGACATTCTGAATTTATGGTTTAATTTTCTGGGTTTTGATAACTTAAGCAACATTGATTTAATCTCTTAACCAAGACCAGACTTGCTCCATTTGCTTAGTTATGTTTGATCCCCATCCCATATTTACAGAGATAACTGTCTGGATCTGATAATGGAGTTCGTCACGTCCAGCATTTTTTGTTCAATCACTGGTGTGCATGTGTTTTTCTAAGATTTTTATTTCAATAATCCACATGTGCTGTAGCTGAAATTTGGTAAACACAAAGTTTATACTTAATAGCCCAGAACAAAGAGTTATTAGAAATAAAAAAAATACTGACCTATGGCACAAATGTATAAGTTTTATTTTATCACCACCTGGGAATGAAGTATTTTTTCTATTGGTTCAGCATGTTCTTTAACAGGCAATACAGGCCATAATATGACCATAAACAGGACGTAGATAAGAACTGTTTGAAAGTCAACAAAGAAGATGTGAATACACACTAGCTCTGACAGTTCACACACATTTAACTGCTTCCACCAAGACCTTGCTGAACTCTTTTATGAAACCAACATCTTACACTATGTCAATTGCATAATCATTGCTCAAAATATTAATATTTGTATTACCATAACGTGTTAAGTTTAAAGGAATCTTGTTTGAAGGCCCGTAAAGTGTCAAGCTTTTATATTGATTGCACATTTGGACATTTAAAAAAGCTGGTGATAAAATTTGAAATGTAAGCTAGCCTTAATATTGAATATTATGAGTACTTGTTGGAAGCCTTGAGTGTGATAGTTTATTTACATTCTAGACCTCTCTCTAGCTGAAAGAACGTGACAGAAAAGGGAAAAATATAGCATGAATCTAATTTTCTTATTGGCTGGCAAGCATATGTTTCCATAAACCTGCTTTTCATTGGCTGATCAGGCCCTGGTGGCGACTCCTTCCCTTGGAAAGTGCCGACTCATTGTGAACCAGCCGAGTCAGAGCCAAGCTTGATCAACATGCCAGATTCGGCTGAGTTAAATGTTTTTGTTTGCGTTGTGCATTTTGTTACAGCTACAATAAAAATGATTGTACTCTCTTCACATTCAAAATTAGTTTTATTGGCAAAATATACAAACTAGCAGCTGTTCGCATAAAACAGATCAAACAAGAAAAAATTCTACCACTCTACACAACTAATATTATAAGTTGTGTCTCCAAACACAAAATGAATTTTACCAGTGATCCTAATTGGGGTAGAATGGTGTTAACTGCAACACTTCAGTCTTCTAATTCTGTATGAAGTTCCTGCAGGCCTGCTGGTGTTCTGGTGTGAGAACCTGATATGGAAACTTTGAATTGTGCCCTGCCAGTTGGTTTTCTTTCTCAAACTTTCCACCTCAAATAAGTATTAAAACTTGGAATTCTAGGCTGTAAAACCCTTTCTTCTAACTCGCGAGAGAGACCTGTAAACCTTTGAGAAAAGTTACACCTTTTAGAACATTTTGAAAGTTAATTTCTCATTTAGAAAACTTTCCCTTTTCCTTGAATTAGATTTTAAAATCTACTTTAGTGCCTCTGGGTTTGTAAGTTTTTGTGTATTTCCTTTTACTTCAATAAATAAAAAGGAAACAAACCTTAATTAGTTTATTAATTTTAAAAAATTCCTATATTATGTGTAATTAATTTAGTGATCATAAAATACATTTTAATCTGGGAAATACAGGAATCTCCTTGCTTCTTTAAATTAGTGCTAGAATAGTTCAGTAGGACAGAAAAAAATGATCCCTCAGACAGAATTTAGATTTTTGATACAATATGAGACTGACTATTTATATACATTAATATAGTGCATCTTAGTTTATACATAACCCTCTACAACAGGCTTAACGTATTTATTTAAATAACTGACTTGGGACATGCATCCAACAGTGGATTATTAGTGGTTGAATTTCAGCAGATATGGATAAAAACTGCTAGACAATGACAAAACGCGCCCACATGTCTGTACAGCTTAACCAGAGTAATTCATCTCGTCATTTTCATTGTCAGTGATATTTTTGACATGTTTGAGGATTATTTTTGAGCACCGGTCTGACTGGTAGATTCGGAGAAGATGCGTTCCAGCAAATCAACACATCTGAAGTAAATCTCACCAGAGCTGCCGTTTCCTTGACATTTAATTATTCTCCCCCCAGAATATATTCAGAAATAAAACCTGCACGATGCTAGAAATCATACTATTTTGATGTGTTTTTATTTGCTTAACTCTGTTTTTTGCTACTGTAAGAAATATGTAGGCAATTTATTTATGGTGTGAAACTTAGACATGAAAAATGAGCAGAACCGAGGAATTCCAAGTCAGTCCGAAAGGTATAAAACACTTCCAGATGACTGCAGGAAATGATTAGAGCGTTTGCATGTCGTCCTGTTGTAGCTGTCCACTGTTCCAGCCAACATGGCCCCAGAAGTGGCTTCTTTATTAGTTTTTACCACTATGTCACCAGTACTAATTTTAATGTTGGGCAATTCGGCAACATAAATGAGACGCTGATGCTTGCGAGCATTTGGAGGGCATTAAAGCAGCAATGCCCTCCAGCCCCCATCCACTACCACCAGCAATTTTCTATTTAAAGGGTCTTGTTTAGAGACTTCTGGCAGCCAGAGGTGCCAGTGTGGAGGGGCTCCACACTGGGCCTATTGTTTCACCAATCCCATTTGTGAATACCTTCCTGCTGAACCAACCCCCCTTCAATAAAACAACAAAGTCGCTGCTACTCTGCTCAACATCACCTCACACTCCTGCTGCCTGGCAGACTCCAAAATCAACTCAGAGCACCAGACAGTCCAGCTGCTTGTGTTTTAAGTTAACAGCCAACCTTCACTCAATAAAAAAACTTAAATTACACAGAAGAATTAGATTATATTTACCTAATAAAGCCATAAATATCCATTAGAAATGCATATATGTAATATGAATCCACATATATGCTGTTCTGGACCTACAATAGTCTCATTTTAGAGTAAATCTGTGTCTTTTAGTCAGTTCTACACATTTTTCATTGAAAAAATTGTTTTGCTCTGAAAAAATCTAACTTTAACTTGCTTCAGGTTTATATGCTTAACAAATCAAAGGAAAACAGATGATTTCACACACATATATCCTTTTATTTCATTTCATATTCTATCAAAGTTAGTTTGTGTTTCAGAGGAAGATCCAATCATCCATTCTGTGCTTTTCTTTTATGAGATACACCAGCAATGTAACATAAAATAGATACAAATCTTCCAAACTGATATTCCCGTGGATACTATAGACTGTAATCATGAATGAAAGAAAGTACACCCTGTTTCATTTCTCAGGTTTTATCTATTAGGACATATGAGGTCCTCAAATTCTTTAAATCTAACCATAAATGAACAAAACAGCACCCAACAGACTCAATACTGTCGATATTTTCTTAAATAAAAATGAAGCCAAAATGTAAAATCTTTGTGTTGGAAACCAACTGCACCCTTGCTGCTTCCATAGGATTTGAGAGGGCAGCCAGGAGCTGCTACTATAAAGCAGGGGTTGTGCAGTTCGCTGTAGCAAACAGGTCAATGTTAACACAATGTCAGGGTGGAATGACAACAGCACTCCAAGAGAAGAAACTTTTGCTTTCCATCAATCTGGAAAGGGTTTGGAGGTCATTTCTGCAATATTTGATGTCTGGGAAAAGTTTTCCTTCAAAAAAATACATTTTGAAATTGAGAGCAAGATTCCTTATTTTCACTCTCAGATATTATACTTCTCTCCCACTAAACTCTGCTCTCATGTTCAAAATAATGTTTCTGGAGACATGTTTAATGTCTCTTGTACAAACATCTTCTGCTCCAATCTGAATCCTGCTCCACACACTCAAATTCCCTGTGCTTGTCTGTAAAACCTGCGCTGTACCGCCACAGCAGAAGTCAATGCATAAGGCGCAGAATTCAAACAGGCGCAGAAGATATTTGGGCATGAGGCATTAAATCTGTGCAGAGAAACATACATTTAAGGAGGAACAGACACATTTGTTAGCAACAAGATATTTTAGAGGGCGAGAAGAGTCTTGATTAAGTGCAGTACAACATCTAAGAGCGAACATAAGGAATCCAGCTTCTAAACTGACAATGTATCCTCTTTTTTTTTTGACTGAGTTTCATCCCAGACTCTACAGGCCTCAGCTGGCAAGCTGAATGTTGAAGTTCATGACAGGACTATTAGAAAAAGACTGAACAAATATGGCTGCTTGGATAGGTTGATCAGAGAAAGCCTCAACATACCTGAACCAAAGATTTGGGCCATTAGCAGAACCTGATTGCATGTTGATAAGGGAAATTAGACACTTGATTTAAGTGTGTTTGACAAGGGTTGTATGTTGCATGTTGCAGGCACAGAACAGGCATCAAATAAGCTGTGAATACCAAAGTATTACAGAGTCCAGTGTCTGCTCATGTGTCTGACAGCTAAAGCTTGGCCCAAACCGGGTCATAAACAGGTCAATGGTCCAAATATCAGCAGCAAATTTAGAACAGAATGCGTCAATAAAGAAAAGATCAATGACCCAGTCAAAGTCCAGACGTCGACCTAACTGACATGCTGTGATAAAGCTGCTAAAAGTCCCTGCTGCTAAACATGATTCTATAAGCTATTCAATCCTGAAGTGTACTTATTTTTTTTTTGCTTAATAAATAACGACAGTGCAGCATCTGCTGTGTGTTTAGTACATTTGACGTTTAATCTGATTAACTTCAGAGCCTGTTAAAGACCAGATCATTTTCATTACACCCCTGATACATGAAACCCTAGCATTAAAAAGGGTGTACTTACTTTTTACCATAATTGCATGTATTCAAGAAAAACAGCATCAAGACAGCAGTAAATACACTTTTAGGAATTATATTTAAATTTCTTATCAAAAATATAGAAATTAAACATGTATATCCCAGAAATGTGAATTGCACCTTGAGTTTGAGAAGCTTATTATCTGTTCTGATTAAATGTGGACAGAGACAGAACACTTTAAACATTTCAGTTGAGTATTTATGGGTCCTGAAGTTCTGAAAATAAAAGCCCCTGGGCAGCAGCTGGGTGATCTTAAAGGCGGCTGTTAAAAGCTCTGCCGTCCACCTCTCAGTCCATCAGCAAAGCCCCCACTGCTGTCTGCAAAAACAGGAAGCGATTCGTTAGTCTTTGGTTTAAAGCCGAGCCGACACAGAAAAATGTAGGAAGAAAAGCTCAGATTCATTTTGCAGCTCAATGTAGTTGGGGGGCATAAAGTTTAGAATAAAGGAAGTCATGTTCAGATTTCAGAACTTAAAAATGTCATCTGTGGAAAACAATCTAAAAATAGTTGCACTTGAGATGAAAGTCCCACAATGTGGGTCAGACCTACAAATATATCAGAGGTTCCCATAACGCAAATAGATACGTGTTGCTTTTAGGTCCCCTAATGCTGCAGGGCTGTGAAAAAGTATTCGCCCCCATACAGTTCTGCTGTCTTTAATTTATTTTGTCACACTTAAATGTTTCAGAAATTTTATATCACAAAAAGCTGTTTTCTAATCAGAATTTCATTCTTTAAGAGAAGAAAAATATTCAAACCAACATGTTAAATCAGGACAACACTTGTCAATATGAAGTAGGCTGAAAAATCATCAACACAATTTACATCTATTAGGGTTACAAAGTTATTTTTAAGGATTTAGGACACTCGTGAACGACAAAAGGTGAACAACATGGAACAGTGGACCATCCCAGGAATGCCCAGCACACCAAAATCAATCCAAGTGTCCATCAACAACTCATGCAGGAGGGCACAAAAGAACCCGGAACAACATCAAAAGCTCTGACAGCCTCATCTAATGCAGGCCTCAGTGGAGGTCAGAGTTCATTCTTAAACAATAAGAACAAAGTGGCCAAAATGCCGTCCATAGGAGAGTTCCAAGGGCAAAACCACTGCTGACCGAAAAGAGCAGAAAGGTCTGCCTCACGTTTACCATAAACATCTTGATGATCCTGAAGACTTTTGGGAAAATAACTGTGCCTCCTGTTACATCTGGTATAAAACTAACACAGTACTACAAAAAACGACCTTCATACTGAGAGTCAAACATGGTGGTGGTTGTGTGATGGTCTAGGGAGTGGCCTAGTCAAAGTCCTGACTTAAATCTGAGATGCAATGGGATGATCTTAGACAGGCAATGTGTCTGAGTTTAAACATTTCTGCAAAGAAAAGTCGACCAAAGCGCCTCCACAGGAAAGTAAGAGACTCACAAACACTTGATGTTGCTGCCAAGGGAGGCACAAGTTATTAGGTTAAGGGAGCACTTACTTTTTCCCAGAGGCTCAGATTTATCTGGAAAGCTTTTTTCCCTTAATAAATTAAATACCCGCTAGAAAACTGCTCTTTTGCATTTAAACTTGTTTTCATGATCTAAAAAAATTAAATGTGACAAAAGAGAAAAAACTGAAAAAAAAACTTTAAGGGGGGAAATACTTTTTTTGGCACTGTATACTAGGATCCCAGATATATTTTTAAAGAACTTACCAGACCAGAGTCCAGGAGAACTAGCTAGCTAGTTTGGAAACCTTGCAGCGCTTGTTGAACTGTGAGCTGAACAAAAAGAGGAAAAAGCTAATTTACTGAGAGTTAAACACACTGGATTAAATTAAAGGTTCAGTATTTCATTTTTTGGGGGCATATTTAAGTCAGATTGATGTTTAGTGGAATTACCTCACGTGGATAGCTGCTCCTCCACGTTTCTTCCGCCACTCCTCTGATCAAAATCCATTCTGATTGGCTGGTGATTAACACTTGTTTGTGTTAATGGTCAGTATTGGATAAGTAATCAGATTACCCGTGTGATTTGTTAGCTGTGCAGTGATGCAGAAGTCAGCTCATCTTAAAGGTTAATGCATATCTAAGCTCAGAGTAGCACTAACCTTCTACAACACCTCAGAAAACGCAACAAAATGGGAAGAAAACATAAATTCCCCTTTACTCGCAGATATTTACCATGACCTTAACTAGGGCTCAAAAGTCCCCTACAGGAGTTTAATTACTTGGAGCATGCATGATTTACTTTGGGTGTAATTAAACAGGGCTTAATGCTGCAACATAAAGATGTAGACTGTGCCACTCGGGACACTGAAACAATTTTGTTTTCGTTTGTTTTTACAGTGTTGAGCAGAAAGTTAAACCCATTAGACAAGCAGCAAGCTGTTTTCTCCTTAAACACACACATAAAACTGAATAGCCTGGGGGCGGCAGTCACAGGTTAAACACTTTGCTAAACATCTAATCACGTAAATCTAAAACTAAACAGCAGAAAACTAAATCAACAGTCTGCAAGAAGGACCCCAACTTTAAATACATTAATTGTGCTTTTTTATTCTTTCAGTAAATTTGGCCAACTAGTTTTAACAATATGCTTACTAAGGAATGCATCCAGTTTTTCTAGCGCTGTTTCTGAATTTTCAAATGGGGTTGTGTGAAGCAATCATGAGCACGTAGTATCTAACCTACACTAGATAGCCCCTAATTTATTATTATTCACTATTATTCCTAATCTGATGAATAAAAATAACTTATTTTAATAATATGCTCAGTTTATACATTGCAATAAATAACTATACCCAGTCCACAAGTGGAGGAATAGTTTTCAGAGTAAGGCCAAGAGGGTAGCAGTGACCCTTGGAAGTATTTTGTGCAGCCCTGAACTACAGACACTATGTGGTTTAGGTGAGATTTACTTCTTAGTTTGGAAGGTTTTTTGGTACCACAACACACAGCATTTGTCTTTCATTAGTTGTGTTGTGTCCTCAACATAGAGCTCTGGGTTTTTCCTTTGCTTCAATCCAAGATTCCAGTTGTTTTATAACCCTGAAGCAAAAAGTGTTTTTCACGAAGGGGCCTTCTCCACCAAACTGCTTCCAGTGCTTAACTGGTGCTAGAGTTTACCAAGTACCAGTTCATCGTGTTTCCGCCAAGACAAACCCGGGCCCAAGGCCTGAAAACCAGAGCCACCCAGTTTATCACAAGGCCATCTGCAGCTAGGGGCGGGCTCATCGGGAACAGCAGCCAATTAAAACACTGTGAGCACCATGTTTAAAACCGGAGTTTAGTTTAACTGATGATCTGTCCAATTAAATAGAAAACTGTAAAAAAAACAGTGTGTCAACAACAATAAAAATTATTAGCTTTAAAATAACACAAGCTGTGTCTTATCCTTCTCTAGTTTATTATCACTCATTACAGAGTTTCAGCAGGTCAACGTGCCGCTTAGAGCTGGGCTCACAGCTGATTATTGTCCACTGACTCCATGAAAACCAGTCCAGACTGAATTTCTTAATAGCATTACTCTTTCAGTATGGCCAGTTGGTGTTAATAAATGTGTCTCTCAACATTGTGTTTAACTCCTGTTTTCCAGCTGCTGGTGCAGATGAGAGACCAGCAGATTAGCACTGAGAGGCGTTCACAACCACCCTTTGCTGTTTAAAACAGCCTTAATAAATAAAGATGGTGATATTAGGGCATCTGTTTGCAGGAATACCGGGAAAAATAACATGATTTTCCAAATTAACCTCAATCCATGCACCAAAACTCAGATTAAAACAGTAGGAGGATCAAACAATAACTGGAAGAGTTGTTTACAATGACGTAGTCCTGACTTGGCTCTCAGGTGGTGGAAAAGCAAACCGGTTCTTTTACAGAACCAGTTAGGAACGGGCTCTAACACCAGCAGTAGAAAAGCACTACATGGGATTTTCCCTGTTCCTCTGAATGCTGTCTACTGCAAGGAAGATACTGACTACAGCTTATAAAAATAGGGAGATTATAAGGTTTCAGTTGATTGATTTTTTGCGTAATCCCAGCTGTTTATGCATTAAAATCCAAACCAACAGCAAAGCAAAAAAAACGTGTTTTGATTTGTACACATGTACAATATATTCATATTAAAACCCTAAATTAGATTAAAAGATGTTAAAGTGTCTCCCTCAGACTTTTTCCTTTAGAAAAAATAAATCAGCAAGTGTATTTCAATGTCCATACAACATGTTTTTCAAACAAGAAGCTTTTTCTAAACCAGGGGGAAAGAAAATGAGCTTTTAAAACACACTAATGATCGTTAAAGTGAGAGTGGCAGTCTATGAGCTCACTTTGCAGCTTAAACAAACCTCACTGCTTTTAGCACCGTCACCTGCTGAGCTGCTGCTGCACTGTATAAATACCACGCCAGCATATAGAATAAACCTGAATTAAAACCTTTTTTCTCAAGCTCTAAAACATATTTTTACATCTTTCATTAAAATTGCATTAAATTAGTTGGAGGGAAAAGAAGCTAGACAGGGAGCATGAGAGCCATCGAACTCACCTGTAAATGAGAAAACTGGAGATTCCGAAAATGATGAGCGCTAATCCAGAACCCACAGCAACGATGCCCAGAACTGGGAGCTGACCTGGAAGCAAGACCAGGATAAAAGGATTACAGTCTCAAATCTGCAGCAGATGTCCATGATGGTTTCTCAGAATTCAAAGAGAAAAAAATACATGTGCTGCGAAAAATCCCAGCTGTGGAGTACAGCTGCACCACTGCAGCACTCTGTGAAACCACAAAACACCACAACGATTTCATAGAACTGCAAATCTCTGTCATCCCTGATGTGTATTTAAAACCCTAATTAAGTCCTGCAGTAAATCACTGCATAAGCCGATAGCCCTAATCACAAAAGCCCCCACCCCCTCAAACCAATTTTAATTTACTGTCATCCTAAACTGACTGTGGATTTAAGACTGTTATCGACATTTTTTAGCAGGTTCCATGTGTGCAGAATTTAGGTGGAGTTCACACTGTGGGAAGAAAAGCAATAAAACGGGGAATTTATGGTTTAACGGAGGTCTGTATATGCAGTGATTTTACACAAACACATAATGTGAAACAATCTTTTCCATGCTGTGAAGAGGGTGTTTAAAAGTGGGTCTGAGTTAGGGCAGCACGATATTAGAAAATCGTGCGATGGTGATATTATTAGTAAATATTGGGATGACGATATATGGCTATTTACTTCTTTCCTCTCTTTCTTGTGTGCTTACATCACTCTGACCTTTTAAATAACATCATTTGTGTCCTGTGTGAACATCTGCTCCCATGAGACTCTGTCCAACTGGATAAACATTACATTAGCATGAAAAATGTAGCTTCATAACATTTGGACTCTATTAGCCAGCTGTTACTGAACTCCAAACAGTCCTTTGCAATATGAATGTTGCACTGATATTGTGATGACGATATATTCGCCACATAATGTGCAGCTCTAGTCTGAGTGCTTTACATCTACTGTTCACAAATACCAAGAGCTACTGACTGGGTTGGGCTCCATTTCATCAAGCACCTAAGACCAGCTGTAAGTAATCAGAGATCACGTTGGCATTTCTTCAAAAATGCAGAGGACAAATGGGAACGAGAGAGCAAACGATTTCATCTCCATCATATAAAAACATTTAAGTTCTGCAGAACAGCAGCAAGTTTCTGACCATCTGGTTACTGCATCCATTTATTGACTTACCAAGCCATTCATCTATCCACTTACCCAATACTGCATGATGCACATACAGCGCCATGGAAAAGTATTTAACCCCCATTGATTTCTTCTGTTTTTATTTTTTCTTTGTCATGCAGGTTTTGGATTATCAAACACAATTTTATATGAGAAAAAGATAACCTGAGGAAACGCTGTCCTAACCAACCTGTCCCTGTGTGGAAAAGGTAATCGTTTCCATAAACCTATTTTTTTTCCACCAACTGCCATCATCACTCAGCCTTGCAGAATGTTTTAATTCAGCGTCTTTAAGGTTGAATGTCAATCAGTTTCAGTCTGAACTTTGACTAGGCCACTCCAAAACCTTATTTTTATTAATTCAGAAGTATCATTGTCCTGCTGCATAACCCAAGGGCGTTGAGCTGAAGGTCACAAACTGATGGAGATTCTTCTTCAGGATTTTCTGCTACAGAAGAGCAGAAGTTCCATTAGCTATGGCAAGTTGTCCAGGTCCTGAAGCAGAAAAAAGCAGGCCCAGACCATCCCACTACCATCACCATGTTTGACTGTCAGTTAAATGTTCTTTTTCCAAAATGCCGTGTTAGTTTTACAGCAGATGTAACGGGTCACACACCTTCCAAGAAGTTTTTCTTCTGTCTTATCAGTCCACAGATCCTTTTCCCAAGATGTTTTCTGGCAAATGTGAGATGAGCCTTTGTGTTCTTTACGGCCATCAGTGGGTTTGGTCTTCAAACTCTCCCATGGAGGCCATTTTGGTATACCAGCCACTCCTGGGAAGGTTCCCCACTGTTCCATGTTTTCTTGGTTCGCGGATAATGGCTGCACTGTAGCTAAGTGGAGTATCAACACCTTAGAAATTGCTTTGTATCAATTTTAAATCTCACAGATATCAGTGACTTTGTTTCTCATGTGTTCTTTTAGAGCACATGAGAAACAAAGTGGCCCAATCTAACTTCTTTGATGCAGGGCATGATGAGTTACTTTTTAAGATCAATCAGCCTGCTTCATGTTGTTGAAAAGGTTCTGTTTAATTGAAGTCTACAGGTCAGGCAATAATCAGTCCCGTCTGTGGCGGGTGACATTGAACCCAAAAAATCTGAATAATTAGTTACTTCTTCATTTGACAAGGAGGGCAATTATATTTTTACAAGGGGCCAGGTTGGTGAAATCATGTAAAAACTACTTTTTGTATGTACTCAAGTTATTTTTGTCTGATATTAAATTTAGTTTGATGATCTGAAACAACCCAGTGAGACAAAAAATTTAAAACAAGAAATCTGTAAGGTATCAAATGGATTCATGGATCTGTAACAGCCAGACCATGTGGCAACCGGGCTGTTGTTTATAAGCAGAATGTTTATCAAGTGAGAAAATGCTTTCTTTTACTAATTATTAGCTGTAGCAGGGTGGTTTTTTTTTGGTGTCCGAGTCAAATGAAGGACAGAAGGTTTCACAGCAGATATTATTTTAACTTCCCTTTCTCCCACCACATGTGACGTTATTTAGATTATTTTTAAGGCCAAATGAAACGTGAGAAAGCTAAATGCAGACAGACTCAAAGCGTTTGATTGCTGTGACAGATTGTATAGCTTTTTTTGACAGCCACATTACTGTGGTTCAGTTAAACCCTCAGGAGAATATGGATTGATTATGTGGGGGAAAGTGAAACTTACACAATCATTATAGGCAGACTGGGCTCAGCACAGAGGGCTTTTAAATCCCAGGGCATGGTGCCAGTTGGTTAGGTCTTCAAGCTTCTAACTTCGTATAAACGACAACGTAAATTTTCATTTTACAATCTCAAATTAGAGCTGGAGACTCTGCTTTCCACACTTTTGTCTTGTGTGGGAATTGATGCTCACATTTTTTTTTACATATTGCTCAGTTTGGGACAAAATAAATATCTATTGCAACCCAGAGGTTTCAACACCAATGTGGAGAAAACGCTCTAAAGATTGTGTTATATAAGCCTTTTGGTTGTTTTCAAAGCATTGGTTTTATATGAAAAACAACCATAAAGCTACAGGAACCAACGGAATTGACCATAACATTGTTAAAACTGGCAACAGAGATGTAGACTGAAGCAAACACTCTAAACGTTGAAAGTATTATTTTATGGTTTTAATATTCTCTATGTTTCTCCCACATTTCGACTGTATAGGAAATAAATTCAAGCCAATTTATACATTTTAAATGTTTTTATTAACATAGCAAGTGGGTGAAGAGTAAATATTTCCAGTGATTAACCATCTTGTTTATAAGCTCTGTAATTCTGTCAGAGATTGGAATAGATCACAGTTTTTTGGCCTCTGACCTCAGAAACTGTTGAGGTTATTTTATTACTGCTCAGTTCATCATCTGTGGTAGATCCATCTAAAACTGCCATCCAGTTTATATCAGCAAATACACTGCTCTGCTACTGACAATTACATTACCTCATCCTTTAACCTTTGGATGCATGAATAGAAGAGCAACAAAGTGGATAAAAACCTCAAAAAGAAAGCTTTCTGTAGATGCCAGGGATGCTTGAAACCAGGCATTATCTCCTACAATTCAGTTTTATGCACCAGTGAATTTGGGAGAATTAATTCTAAGTCAGTCCTTTGCATGAATGTTCCAATTAGCCAGCCTTAAATAAGATTTCCCTTCAGAGACATGTTGAATGTTAAGTCAGATTTAAGTCCAATTTTGAAAGCGCATTATAATAATTTGGACCAGGTGTTCATTCTACCATACCATCATTGCAGGAGGGGTCATCTGTGGAAAACACACAGGGAGGGTTGTCCAGAGGTGGTCCACCACTGGGCCAGTGGATCTTCTCTGTCTGGGACCAAATTATTTCTTTGGTGCTTCCATTGAAGTAAGTCACGACCTGCACCAGCAGAGAAAATGGGAGTTAAACACAACTCTTCCAAAGTTAGGGTTAGTGCATACAACATTGTTCTGTAAAATTTAGAGCAAAATGAAAAACTGAACCCAGACGTCACTTCTGTTGTAGATACATTCTCAGAAAGACTGTTAAACATCAACAACAACAAAACAAAAAATTAAATCCAAGAACAATTTATTAGAAAAATCAAACCCTCTACAAAGTTGTCAGTGTTACAAAGTAACAATTTAATTAAGCTAGAAAAAAGTTTTATAGTACTAGAATGAGTTGGGTGCCAGTATCCAGGCATACAAAGTTTCAAAACTACTAAAATGTTCCATCATGCCATTCCTTTGGTTCAAAGTCCTTCTAATGAGACTTTATGGAGCATAGAGTAACACAGCAATGCCCCTCCACCACCTGTTGCTACACACTGGCTGTCAGCTGGCTGATAGAAAGCTACTAAGCTTAACTCTTAACACAGGCTAGTTTAAAACTAAACGAGCGCAACCTTTAAAAACTACAGCTGGCAAGCTAAAAGTTGCATGTCTGTTGAACAGCTGACTGCATGTTCAAACCGAGCAGAAAGCCTGACTAATTAACCAGCTAACTTCAAATTGTTATTGTTACTCTTTAAAGAGTAAAATGGCAAAAATATAATATTCTGCAAAGTAAACATGAAAACACTAAAAGTGGCTGGTGTTTATCAAAAAAAAGCACCCCACAGCATAACGCTGCCACTACCTTAGGGATGGTGTGTTCAAGGGGATTTATAGTGGTAGTTTTCCTCCACACACTGCATTTTTCACTTAGGACAATTAGTAGTTTAATTTTGGTCACCATCTGACAAGAGCACCTTCTTTCACACGTTTGCTGAGTCCACTACATGGTACCTTTTGGTAAAGGTAGTTTCTCCACCTGAGATTTGGATCTCTGCAGCTCCTCCAAACTTACAGTGAGCCTCTGAGCTGCTTTTATTTATTTTTTAACAGGCCTTTCTTTGGGAATATCATATTAAAACAGGCTGAATAAAATGCATGCCACAGTTTTTGTAAAAAATCTTAAAAAACGTTGTTTTCTTTTCCTTCCACCTTACAGTTTTGCTCTTCTGTGACACAATTGGTTTATCACATCAAATGGAACTTAAATACCCTTGTATTGTAACCTGACCATATGTGAAAAAATTCAAAGGATATGAAAATTTAAAATGTAAAAACAAACCGTGGAAAATGTTAATTTTGCACGTACAGTAGCTGTTTCTGCTCTTCAAGGTACTGTTGTTTATTCCAGAGACTAACAGGAATGCATCTTGATATTTCAGTTGTCTACAATCAAAACATGGAATTAAAGCACCAAAGGCTACACCCCAAATAGTTTATCTGTAAGCATTTAACTTTATGAACAGCATCAGTTGTTCAGCTTTGAAATGTGACTCCAGTGTTTCCACCTAGCTGAAGAACTTGTTCACCCAATTGTCCCCTAAAACCTTAGAGGCTGTGACCCGTGCCAAGGGTCATGCAAACAATGCAGAATGTAATGGGGCTTAACTCCTGACTCTACCTTTCATTTAGCAGGAGTGTTTACAGCCTTCTTTGTTATTAGTTCATCTTGGTGTGAACTCTAATGATAAACGCAGATACAGTAGCATGAGTATGATCAAGTGATCATTGTTTAAGGGCTAATTTAGGTGTTGTGGTGTAGATATTAGCAGCCAGTATCTTACTTGCAGTAGACATCCCTCAGACTCATCTGAGTTTAGCGTTACTGTGAGCAGGGCCCATTGTTGACAGAATTTACAATCATCTAAAACTATGGGCATAAATTTCAGTCATTTATGTTTTGTTCTTGTAACTCTGACTGCATTGTTTTAAATTAGGTTTTGTAACCTTGCAAAATAAAAAGGCTGAGAAGTTCTGCTTTGTGCATCTGTAGATGGGAATGTATTTGTGTCAAAAATCCACCTTTTAATCCTAGCAGGGTATTCGATTACTGGCAAGGCATAGCTGTTGGTTGCCTGGACCTTGTTCTTGACATTGAGCGGACTTCTCCGGACTTGCCTTACTTGTATATGATTCTGCTACTGTTCTTGTTGCTTCTTCATAGTTGCCATTTGCCTGTAGTATTTCAAGGTACCTATAGCTATTCAACAGCTGCTATTCTCCCTTCTGGGAGTGTGATTCCCTCTGTGTGAATTACTTTCCTTCTCTGTCACCATCCGGCTACATTTCTCCAACCCGAATGGCATCCAACGTCCCTGCTGTAGATCCTGGTGGTGTACATCAGAGGGTCGATGTCTCGCTCACTCTAAGCATACGTGTAGAGCTGACAGATGGAGGCCCCATTGCTGAGTCCGTATCCATAGCCAGTTTTGTTGATTAGTTGGCTGGGGGAATCGGGCCTAGGCAGAACAGCAGTCGGACAGAGTATCTCTTTGGTGTATGCCGCATTTGATCGAGACTTGCTCAGTTGGTTCGATGTTGGCATCACAGGCTGGTTTTCCCAGCCTCTTGGAGTTTGCAACGAAGGCTATCCTTGTACAGCTTCATGCATTCCAGCATCCACGTGTGTGGCTTTAAGTCGTAGGCTTTCTTGTAATTAGTCCAGGCAGTCCACAGCTGTGTTTGTCTGGCTTACAGTCTCAGGCAATTGTTCTGTCAACCTGTAGCCGGTGCTTTGCTCCTTTGGTATTTTTACCCATGCATTTTTGTGCCTCTGAAATGCATTGATCCATGTGAGCTTCCATGTTGTGAAGATACAGGTTTTTGGTTGATAGTTGGAAGGGATTGTTCCCTTCTGGGGAACTTTTACTGTAAGGATTGTTCAGCCCTCGGTCAGCCATTCAAGTGGGTCACATTCCTCAGCATTGGGTTCATGTGTGCTGCTAGGCGCTCACAAAGAGAAAACAGCTTCTTCAGCCAGGAGGCGGTGGATCATGTCTGGGCCTGTTGCTGTCCAGTTCCTTATACCTGAGACTTCTTTTTGGATGTCTGCCACTGTGATGTTCACAGGACTTTGTTTAGATTAGTTTGGTCTGTTCTTAGGTCTATCAGTCCCTGTGCATTGTTGTTATGCAGTGCCTCCTTCTACCATTTGTCTTTCTTGACGGTACTGTTCAGTCTAGAGCCTTGGTGGGTTCACTCATGTGTTATTACCCTGCCACTGGGAGTACACTTTGGCTGCTTCAGTTAAAACAGCCGTTTATTCTTCCGGTTTCTATCTACTTTGTTTTTCTCTTCTGTTGGGCGGCCAAGGCTTGGACTCTCTGTTTGGCAGTTTGTCAAATGAACCAGCTGCTGGGGAATGAGACCCCCGAAGAATGGCTGACGGAGGGCCGAACAGTCCTGATAACTGATCCAATAACTTGCTCTCCACAACATGGGATCTCCTGTCACGCATCATAGCGGCCTCAGGTAAGCATCTTAAGGATCAACATTGCTGTACTGTACATCAGATCTTTGGTTTTTGTGATGGTTTGTATTTTGTGCTGCTTTCACATCATCTTCACTCAGCTCTGCTAGTCAATGTCGGGGTACACAGGAGCTCAGCTTAGCCATGATCTTATCTCTCGGGGTACTTACTCTCGCATGCATTTCTGTTATTGGGGCTTGGTACCCAATCTCGAGAGGGGTGCTGACCTTAACTTCACCATCTGACGTTGTGTCCTGTCCCACCATTGCTGTGGTATTAATTTGTTGTACCTCCTGAATCTTTAGCTGTGAAAGCAACTGCCATTTGTGGATGTTGGTTCAAAGCAGCCATGTTTCCCACAGTCTTGTCATGTAGCCATGTCCATTGCTGTCCTGTTCTGGTTGTCCATTTCTGCTCAAAGTGCCCTGGTCCTTCGACTCTTGACACAGACCTTGTTTGAACGTCGGAGCCGGTTTGCTACTCAGTTTATTCGCTGTCATGTTATGATGTAAAAATATATCCTAAAAGACTTGCAGCTGTAACTGCAGTGAAAGGTGGTTCCACTGAGTACAAATGCATGCCACACCTTTTAGATTTTGTTAAAATGTTAAGAACCTTTTGTCATATCCCTTCAACTTCTCAATTATGTATTACTTTGTGTTGGTCAATCACAAATAAAATCCTAGTAGAATACATTAAACATTAAAAACATATTTCATTCTCAAGAAGCTTCTTAAATATGAAAAACTTTCCTAAAAAGAAGAAAGTATCTAAGCAAAATTCCTAAATAGCAGTTACAGAAAGCCATTGTCGATTCAAAATACAGGTCAGATTGTAATGAAGGGTTGCCAGTTTAATGGCTTCAACAACAGCCGCAGCCCCAGCAAAGCCTTTTGCAGAAAACTATGTTTATTTTTCTCTTTGGGTTTGGGAACCATTAAATGTTGCAATTTCAAGAAGAAACATCTGTGATATGTCTTTTTATTTGCTTAACCGCACTTTCATTACAAATCACCCGTCCATGTTGTGTAGTACATGCCTACGGCATACAAACAAAAAGAAGTTCACCCCGAGGTCGGATCATGCAATGCTCAAAGATATGAAAGTTCATTACAGGCCCATCAGAAGAAAGAACCTCGTGTATTACTTGTTTTTGAAAGGTCAGAGGAAAAAGTATCTTCTATGGAATAAGATCATGGCAGCTAGACTCAGTTTTGCAAAGCTTGTGACTTGTGGACAACATCCTCTGAGCGGATGGGACCAGAGTAGACATGTTTGGCCAAAATGCACAGCACAAACTTTGAAAAGAAAAAAAGCAGATAAGAACAAACACCTCATACCAACTGTCAAGCGCGGTAGATGGAGAGTAATAATTTGGGCTGGTTTTGCAGCCACAGGCATAGGGCACCTTACAGTCACTGGGTTGATCATGAACTCTTCTATGTACTAAAGTATTCTAGAGTCATATGAAGGAACAGCTGAAGACACCCAGTTTGGCTCTCTTTATGGACCAAACAGGGTCATAAAAATGAAACTCTTACCAAACACAGCAGAACATCTACAATATTGTGTTGCTACAACAAAAAAGAGCTGGGAAAACACACATGCCTGCTAAAATATCTGTTTACAATCTTTCTGGGACTGTAAACCTTGACTTACCCCAAACTCTCCTGTCTCCTGGTTGGTCATCGCCCACAGGTCCATATCTATATCTCTCGCATTTTTGTCATCTGTAGAAACGAGTCCTGTAACTCCTAAAACAGAAAAAATGCACAATGAGGAAGTGATTTCTTGTAAATAACAACAAACATTCATTAGGTACAACATAAACAAGGTTTGTAGCATTAAATTACAACACATTCGGCTCACAACCATCCAGTTTTTCCACTTGTCAAACAGCCATTTTCTGCATGACTGTTAGATATTTTCAAGGCTTTTGGCCGTACTTTTCTTCAGCATTGTACCATGGAAAAACAACCGTAATCAGTCCTTTTAAGCAGAGGCAACAGAGTAACATTGTTCTGCCTCTCTGAGTATGATATGAGCAAAGATCTGGCAGGCAGCAAATAACGGAGGATGTGTGCCACAACACACATCAAGCTTGAAAATGCCCTTTGGACAAAGGAGTTTTGTAAAAATGTGTAATCAGACTGTGATTATTGTAATAAAGCTGCAGATGTTATTCAAATTCAGGGTTCAGTTGTTCTTTTCAGTGTTGTTCAGTTTGACCAAACATTTGGCCTGTCTACCATAGAACAAACAAGTTTTCTTTTACATACATCTGCTGTTTATTCATCGGTAGATGCAGATCTAAAGTTGGAAACATACGAACACAGGTAAAAAAAATTCCACTAAAAACAATAAACGCATTCAAAGAGTGATTAAAAAATGCTCAATTAAAACATGCAGCTAGCTAAGACATTATAAAATAAACAAAAAAAAACAAATATTTTACAAGCTACAGGGGTTGGACAATGAAACTGAAACACCTGTCATTGTAGTGTGGGAGGTTTCATGGCTAAATTGGACCAGCCTGGTAGCCAGTCTTCATTGATTGCACATTGCACCAGTAAGAGCAGAGTGTGAAGGTTCAATTAGCAGGGTAAGAGCACAGTTTTGCTCAAAATATTGAAATGCACACATTATGGGTGACATACCAGAGTTCAAAAGAGGACAAATTGTTGGTGCACGTCTTGCTGGCACATCTGTGACCAAGACAGCAAATCTTTGTGATGTATCAAGAGCCACGGTATCCAGGGTAATGTCAGCATACCACCAAGAAGGAAGAACCACATCCAACAGGATTAACTGTGGACGCAAGAGGAAGCTGTCTGAAAGGGATGTTCGGATGCTAACCCGGATTGTATCCAAAAAACATAAAACCATGGCTGCCCAAATCACGGCAGAATTAAATGTGCACCTCAACTCTCCTGTTTCCACCAGAACTGTCCGTCGGGAGCTCCACAGGGTCAATATACACGGCCGGGCTGCTACAGCCAAACCTTTGGTCACTCATGCAAATGCCAAACGTCAGTTTCAATGGTGCAAGGAGCGCAAATCTTGGGCTGTGGACAATGTGAAACATGTATTGTCCTCTGATGAGTCCACCTTTACTGTTTTCCCCACATCCGGGAGAGTTACGGTGTGGAGAAGCCCCAAAGAAGCGTACCACCCAGACTGTTGCATGCCCAGAGTGAAGCATGGGGGTGGATCAGTGATGGTTTGGGCTGCCATATCATGGCATTCCCTTGGCCCAATACTTGTGCTAGATGGGCGCATCACTGCCAAGGACTACCGAACCATTCTTGAGGACCATGTGCATCCAATGGGTCAAACATTGTATCCTGAAGGCGGTGCCGTGTATCAGGATGACAATGCACCAATACACACAGCAAGACTGGTGAAAGATTGGTTTGATGAACATGAAAGTGAAGTTGAACATCTCCCATGGCCTGCACAGTCACCAGATCTAAATATTATTGAGCCACTTTTGGGTGTTTTGGAGGAGCAAGTTAGGAAACGTTTTCCTCCACCAGTATCACGTAGTGACCTGGCCACTATCCTGCAAGAAGAATGGCTTAAAATCCCTCTGACCACTGTGCAGGACTTGTATATGTCATTCCCAAGACTATTGTGGTCTAAAACCAGGTGTTTCAGTTTCATTGTCCAACCCCTGTACATTTAATGCCATGTTTTCGGTCTTAAATCAGAATCAGAGTCAGCTTTATTGGCAAATTTGTACAGACAAACAAGGAATTTGACTCCGGTACACTTTGCTCTCAATAATAGAGAATATCTTTTTAAATGTACATATATACACAATTGACTTTACACTAGAATATAACATGAGATCAGCCCAAGTATGCATTGTGTTGTTCTGGGACAGAGAAACAGCCTGGGGGAAGAAACTGTCTCTGTGGCGGCTGGTTTTAGCCTACAGTGCTCTGTAACGCCACCTGAAGGTAAAAGCCTAAATAGTTTGTGTGCAGGGTGTGTGGGGTCTGCAGAGATGTTAGCTGCCCTTTTCCTGACCCTAGCCCTGTGTGAGTCCTGGATGGAGGGAAGGTCAGCCCTGATGATTCTCTGCAGACCTGATTATTCATTGCAGTCTGGACCTGTCCTGTTTGGTGGATGATCCAAACCACACTGAGATGGATGAAGACAAGACAGACTGAATGATGGCAGTGGAGAAGATGACCAACAGCTCCCGTGGAAGGTTGTACTTCTTGAGTTGCTACAGGAAGTACAGTCTCTGCTGGGCCTTCTTCTGAACAGTGTCTATGTGTGAGGACCATCTCAGGTTTCGAGAAATGGTGGTTCCTGGGAACCGGACGTGGTCCACAGCAGATACACTGTTGTTGAGGATAGTGAGGGGTGAGTGTGGGGGTGGTGTTTTACAAAAGTTCACCATCATCTCCACAGTTTTGAGTGGGTTAAGCTCCAGGTGGTTCTGACCACACCAGTGGACCAGACGATCCTCCTCCTGTCTGTATGCAGACTCATTACTGTCCTGGATCAGTCCAATAACAGTGGTGTTATCTGCAAACTTCAGGAGTTTCACAGACGGGTCCGCTGAGGTGCAGTCCTTTGTGTAGAGGGACAAGAGGAGTGGGGAGAGAACACACCCCTGGGGGGCGCCGATGCTGATGGTTTGTGTGCTGGAGAAAATGCTCCCTAGCCTCACCTGCTGCTGGCGGTCCTTCAGTAAGCTGGTGATCCACCAACAGGTGGAGGCTGGGACTTTGAGCTGGATGAGCTTCTGGTGGAGGATGTCTGGGTTGATATTCTACCTATTTTCTGAATAATTCAGCTATTAATTATTTGACCACTTTGGGGCACTCATGCAGCACTGAACTATAGTTCCTGGATGATCAGTTGATCCTCACATTAAAAAAATAAAATGTGATTTCACTGCAAAGGTAACATCCACCATCCTGACACAGCCGAATACTGAATTCCACACCACTGATCCCAATAGACGGGCACTATTCATAATGGGAGCGCGTTAAGGCAGGCATATTTCAAAAACATCTTGAGGGCTTAATAATACTCTTCATTTCCTCCTTTTTTAGACCCATATAACACATGTTTTTTTAATACGTCAACATACATGGAAAGATCGAAAACAGTGACAGTAGCTTAAGAGATTGAAGTCATGTCGTGAAACAGAATATTATTCATCAGCATACTTATGGTTAGAGCCTTTTTATTTCTCTATAATCTGGTCTAGGGCAAATACACAGATATTTATAAGCACATAGTTATTTATTTCAGGAGGAGCACATTTATTTATTTAATATTACTCTAGGTATTTAGTATTTAGGATCAAAATTTTTTAATGCTTATCTCTAACCTTCATGTCTTCTCATCAACATTAACAGAGTTGCGTTTCCTCAATCGTTTAAACCAATATCATCTCTTTCTTTTTCATCTTTTTGTTGTCGGATGTATGTTTTTCATCTTATGTAAATCATTTTGTGTTGCCCACGTTGTGTGTACAAAGTGAAGACTGAGACTGATTAATAGATACTGAATAAAACTAGCCCAAGAATGGTGCCTTAAGGAACTCCATGTGGGATCTTGGTTTGCTGAGATTTTTAATTGCCGATTAAGACTAAGTAGTCCTGTTCAGCCACCCACTTTTCCTCTCAATCAGGACATTATGATCAGTTGTGTCAAATGCAACACTGAGAACTAGTAAAGCTCAAATACAATTAGATAAATTAGCTAAATAAAATGTGCGACTGCTAAGGAGTATATCATGTTAAACCAATGCACTCTTAGTCCTGTGGTGTGGTCAAAATTTTAAAATGTCCTTACCCCAGAATCGACGGTTCTGTGTCCTCATCGTGATGTTAATGCCATCATTTTGCAGACCGCCGTCTGCCAAAGTCTCCTCCAAGGCCATTGCATACAATACAAAACCGTCATAAAAACTGCCAGCAATGTAGTCCATCTGCAATAACAGGCATTATTTAAACCAACAAGTGTTTTATAGCAGAGGTTAAGTAATAAAAAGAAAAAAAAAATTTTCTGCTAAGGTTCTGAATAAATTGCATTTTTTTTGTCGCTCTCACATATAAAATGCCTGAGCCGAATGCACTAACTGCGAACATTACTGTAAACATCACTCCTCATTAAGTTCAAGCAATTACCCTGCACAGTGGGATGTTTTCACTGTCTAGATTCTCCTATAAAAAATTTAAGCTGTGCAGCCTAGAACTCAGAGGCATTTAATACTTACTAATGATGGTTCCAAATGAACACCGAAATCCCTCTGAGCTCTGGCATGGAGCTTCTTCTGGAAGTCCAGGTATTCTGGATTATCCGGGGGATGGTACGTAATGACGAACACAGACTACAAGAAGCACACAAGGGAGGAAAAGATATTCAGAAAGACGGAGTAGAAGACAAACATTTAGATTTGGGTTTATTTCATACATTACTGGACACATTCATATAATCAATAAATCCCATCTTCACATATTACATTTTCTTCTTCCATGTTCGAAAAGAAGCAGGTATGTGTATAAACTTATATTTTCCTACCCCGTTGTGAGCTCAGTCAACTGCTACTGAATTATTTACACTATTTAGAATTTCAAAACAATGTCTAGTTTTGCAAAACAACAACAAAAGCCAACAATTCTACTGTGATAGATCTACGTTTTCCAGAGTCATTATTATCCAGGATTAAACAGCTGTCTTCATATTTATATTCATTTAAAACATGCATTTTGTATATTCTTTTAAACTGATTTTTTACTTTGTTGACATTCATCTGCTAGACTATTCCATAATTGTATTTCTGAGAATGAAATGCACTTTTTTATTGAAGTTGTTCTGACAAATAGCATTTTTAGATTCAGTTCCCCTCTTAAATTATATCCCCCTTTCTCTCTGAAAACTATCTCTTTGTTTTATTTGGAAGTCAATTATTTTTTGCTTTGACTATTATTCGTGTTTCTTTAAAAATGAATAATATCCTGGAATTCTATAGCTTTGCATTTGAAAGAGTTAATTTGTATGATCTCCATATCCGGCGTTATTTATTAATCTGCATTATATTTATTGTTTGTATTTTACTTTTGTTTGTGTAGCTCAGATACAGTAAAATCAATGCACAGTATAATGTAAGTAATTCGAAGCATATCTACTCAATGTGCCTAAATTTGTTTCTCCTGGAAGTCATGCAAGAGCAGACAGTAAACAACTCTCAGATAACCGAGGACTGAATAAAGGATGCATCTGCAACCCTGTTGTCTTGCAGCATATGTGTGTAGAAACCTGAGTATTTCAGTAACTGTCAATATTACCTACACATAAAACATTAACAAATAAACATTACAAACTCTGTTTACAACTTTAACAAGATAATAAAAATATAACTGTCTGATTTTGCCACCGGTGCAGAGCTTGCTTTACACTAACAGTAGGTGGCTGTAAATGAGGCCATGCAACTAGAAAAACATTAAGTACAGATGGGATGGATGGATAGCAGAAGACTGGAATCTTTCTCCGGATTGATGGAGCATCAGGAAAATCATATGGTCACAGGAGGTTAGGTGAAAGCAGCCATGATTCTTGTGTTATACCAACAGCGAAGCATCCTGATTCAAACCACATGTGCTTTTCATCCAAGGGAGCGGGCTCATTGACAATTCTTCCCAAGAAGCCTGCCATGAATAAAGAGTTGGATCAAAATATCCTCTTAGCGCCTACTCGAGTAACTTCTTCCAGGAATCCTGGCACAGTTTGGTTATAGTATTCAAAATACTCCCAGCACATTCAAGCACTGATGAAAAGTAACCCCACAAAAAGCAGGTGGAGAAACAGAAGCAAATGGATTTCGATCAACTCCAAGTCAAAAATACATCGATATAGATTCTAAGTCATCCAGGCAACTGGTCTTCTCGTCTTTCTAAGGATCTATTTCTATATCTATTGATATAGTGCAGTCTTGTATTCACCTCTCCAGGGGGTTTTGCAGCCAAAATGACTTTCATACTAGAATCATTAGATTACATATTTGGACCATCAAGTGACAATGAACCAACATTAAACCAAATGGAAGGTGGAGCCAGTGACTTATTTGATCTTACCGGCCCATTGAGTGATCAGAACATCTGCAGAGACCAACAGAATCATCCAGAATCAACCCTGTATTTAGCTCCATCCATCCTCCTATCAACCCTGACCAGCTTTTTTGTCCCTGCTAAAGAAAAGCTACCCCACAGCATAATGCTGCCACTACCATGTGTTGGGGTTTGATGAGCAGTGTTACTTTTTTCCCAGCCATACTGTATTGCACTGGATTGATTTCAGGGGTATGGGAATAAAAGGCTAAATATAAATCTATACACCACATTTCAGACTTTATGGATTAAAAACTTTTAAAAAGCATGTGTCATTTTTCTTCTGGTTTATAATATTGCATCACTTTGTGTTAGTTTATCACATAAAATTCATGGAAGTTTGTTGTTGTGACGCGACACAAAAGTAAGAACATTGAATACCTGGAGTCTATAAACCTAACTAAGTCATTGGCATTTTAATTAAGTCAGCATTGCTCTCGACTTAAAAAGCTTGGGATAATTTTCCGTGTCACAACAGTGATTAAAACCTCACCACAAACTTCCACAAGTAATTACTGCACCAAAAAAACAGTGTGTTGTCACAATAGGCCGTGTTAAAGCCCGCCAGCAAATTCAAACCTTGCATGTTTAGCTTAACTGGAGCAGAAATTTGTCCAGAGAAAAAAAGGTGTTTAATGCTGAAGCTGTTTGCTGCCAGTTTTTAAAAGGACGCTATAAATACGTTTTTATTAAGTGGGTAATGTAAAGTCTACTTAAGAGGAGCCAAAAACCTTCTCTCGTAGTTCAACAGAATGCTATCGTAAGTATTTTTAGCCACGTTTCCAACAAAGAGTTGGAGAGCAAAAGGAAAAGAGATACAAAAAGAGTTGGGTTTCAGAATATCTGCACCAAATATTCTGCTCACATGGATTAAGACCATTAACCTTTAGAGTTTATGGAAAAAACAGGCCCACAGCATCACAGAACCCCTAACATACTTAAGAGTGGACATGAGGTACTTGTTGTTTTTTTTTATATTTTTTCAGCACTAGAGGCCTTTATTTTTCAGTTTTCGACAGTAGGCAGACAGGAAAGAGGGGCAGAGAGAGCAGTCAAAGTCAAATCCGGGACGGCCGCATCGAGGACTATAGCCTCTATATACATGGTCGCGTGCTTAACCCCTACACCACCAGAGCTGCGCCCTCATGAAGTACTTGTTGACATATTAATCGTTTCCTGAATTCATGTTGCAGCATTGATTTACATTTATTTATTATCAGATAAGGCTTTCCAGCATATGAAAATCAAGTTAGCAAGTTGGCATATTAACTGAAGAAAAGCTACCCCACAGCATACTGCTGCCACTACCATGTGTTGGGGTTTGATGAGCAGTGTAACTTTTTTTCCAGGCATATTAACTGCATTAATACATAGCATTTCCAGTCTGGTCTCTGCAAGCCTATCAAAATTGTTTTACTTCTCTTTTAATTTTTGTGTTGTAATTTTCTATTTATTAATATAGCTGAATTTTCTGTTAAAAAATCTCTCTTTCACTTATAGTTTCATTATTGTTGTCAAAAGGGCAAAATAAACTGACATTTACCTGAAATTAAAGCCTTTTAATCACAAAAGGACACATGAAATCCTTTATAGTCAGACCTGTTGATTCTGTTATCCCTAAATAAAACTGAATGCAACCTACAGACTTTAGAAGTCACCAGACGTGTAAATGAGAACCTCTGTATGTACGTTAACCAAAGTATAAAAGAAGCAGTTCTTTGAAGGCCTCAGCAGCTTCTACGAGAACATTATTGCACAAACAGCATCATAAAGAGTTTGGCACAACTATAAACCTACCAAGACATGGATGTCCACCTAATCTGACAGGCCAAACAAGGAGATAATTAATCAGAGAAGCAGCCAAGATGCCCTTGGTAACGCTGGAGGAGCTGCACAGAACCACAGCTCAGGTGGGAGAATCTGTCAACAGGACAACTATTAGTTGTGCGCTCTACACATCTGGCCCTGTTCCCTGTTTGATATAAAAACATCTACAGCACCTCATCCAACAGGGAGGACATATTTCATTTTGCTTTGTTTTTTACAGCAGATCTGAGGAACTGTGAGCTTCACTCCTCCCCAAAATGTAAGTCCCAATTCTCTAAACTGGAAACGCCCTCACTTCTTTCTACTCCTGCATGTTAAAATGCAATTAAACACCAGTAAATCCCCACTTGAGAGAAAATGCACTAATAAGGTTCTTACACAATTGAGGCATTGTTCACCTCAGACAGTAGCTGGAGTTGTGAGATTTTAATTGTCTGTTTAGTTCAGTGAACTCTTTGGCTCTGCTGTGACCCAGAAAACTTGCTTTGTGTTAACAAAACTGAAAGCCAATAACATTATATAATTCGCAGCTACCCAGACGTTTAACTATCTCCAAATCAATAACACCAACAGATTATGGGTTTGTACTGTCAGCTTCAGCATGAAAGGAGCAGATGCCTGCTAGAGAGTTGGTGTTACTATACTTCTTATACCTGTTAGAGCAAAAATCACAAACTTCTATTGGGATCCTGTATTGCAGACCAACACAACGTAGTGCAAAGTTGTGAAGTAGAAGGAAAAGCATACAGTGTGTTTGCATTGTATTCATGGGTTAGAATGGTCCAGTCAAAGTCCAGATCTAAATCTAATAGAGAATCTCTACAAAAGTCTTAAAAATTGATGTTTATATATAACATGGTGGTGGCAGCACCATGCTGTAGGAACACTCTTCTTTAGGGGGAGAGAGAACCTGTCAGAGGCTGCAGAAGACTGGGGTGGAGATTCACCTTCTAGCAGGACAATAGCCCTAAACATACAGCGGGATACAGTGGATTGATTTAGATCAAAGCATATTCATGTGTTAGAATGGCCTAGTCAAAGTGCAGACCTAAATACAATTGAAAATCTGTGGCAAACTTGAAAGAGTTTGACATAAGCCAAAAGGCTTTTAGCTCTAAAATCAGCAAAGTGGTTATTTATTTATAGGTATCACAATAAAATGTAGGCCCTATGTTTCAGATATTTATTTGTAAAAAGCTTTGAAAAACATTTAAAAATTTTTTTTTCCACTTTACCATTGTTCACGTCTTTGTGTTGGTTTATCACATAAAATCCCAGTAAAAAAGTTTGTGGTTGTAATGTGACAAAATGTGAAAAAGTTCAGCAAGGCAATGCAGTCTTTGCAAATGACATGTTAGTCATTTAATGAGAGAAATTATGCAACCAGCCACAACACTAAATTACCGTGAAGTCTTTTAAAAGTGAGTGCATTTGGAGGCACTAAACCAATCTCCTTTAAAAAGGCATGAAAAATAAATTAAGAGAATTAAGCGAAGGCTGCGTGGCATTAAGGGAGATAAATTAGATGAACAACACCTGTGTCTGGTGACTTTTTTTCACATCGTGCTAATTTGTAGGGTTTCCTGTAAAAACACGTCCGCTCTTTCATTTATGTCATGCAGGAATTCAACTCCCTAAAGTGGTCAAAGTAACTATGAGTGGGAGAGATTGTGTCCTCTGACTGGCGGACTCAGTTCCCAGCCTTTTGGCAAAGTTGATGGAAACTTCTGAGCTCATTAAAGAGACCTCATGCTTGTCTTTGACGTGTCTGTCATGAACTTTCAGTCTTCATCTTTTTACCTTTTATATTATTAACGTTTCCAGTAAAGACAGAGAAGGTCTGGTGTCTTAAAAATGCTCTCTGCTGTTACCTTAAAGACCTCGATGGGATTGGGCCAGTTGAAGTTGGTCTTCTGCCATGGTTTGCGATCAGTCAAGCTCTCTGCAAACACGTCCAGATAGAAGATGGCGTAGTTTTCCGGGTCTTGGATCTCACTCTGGAACAGCTTCATGATGCTCAGGAATGACTCCAAAGGCCCACAGATGTATATAACTGCAGACAGAACAGAAGGAAACAAGAGTTATGTCAGCCTTGGAGTTTGATCTGTTCCTGAAAGGCAAACATAATATCGTATTTTTGGTCAAATAATTTAAACAGTTAGCAAGTTGTGACTGAATCGTCCTCTATCTCCGCAATAGTCCTGAAGTTAATCTCAGAAAACCTAAATGTAACCTTAATTAAATGCTGTTATTTGATTCTATAAGCATTTATTTAAACAATATTGGATTCATGAAAAGGAAAAATCACCTTCAAGAAGGCTAAGAGTCCTCGTTAGTCACATTTCCTGGTTTTAAAAAACAGGTTTTCCAAATCAAATCAAAGCAAATCTGTGTTTTCAAGAATCTAAACAAAATTCAGAAAAATGCCATCTAGGTCTGTGTATTGCAATTTTCACATTTGTCTCAATCAAAAAATAAAAAAAAATAATGATCTGTTCAATGTAAAATAAGTCAGTTCAAGTTTGACAAGTTCAGGGTAACTGGATTCTGATGGAAGAGCCCTTTAGTTTAGCCCCAAACCTTTGGGTCATCAGCTGCATCTACAGCAAAACTTTCTAACAGCCTTTATGGGCACCCACAACTGCTCTGCCCAGGAGCCAATTTCACTCTGACAGCAACCATAATTTCCTCAAGCAGCAGAGTAGAATGACACATTTTTGACAAAAGCTTCTAGTTTCACGTATTGTAACGAAATTGGCTCATGCATTTTATAATATCTTTCATCCTTGCTTGATTTTTAACTGTTGTGTCTGATTCTGATAAAACATTTGAAGGACATGTTGAAATTACAAAAGGTGCACGGAATAATAATTTATAATAAGCAGCAGAGTGGAAGAAATATATTATCTGTATTCACATGAATATGTTGACAACCTGGAACCTTTTCTCCATATGTTCCTAAATTTACAGTATTTCACAGAAATTGTAAAGGGTGCCAAACATTGTTGCCTCCTGTGATTTTAGTCAAAACTGTTTCACCATTTATGATTTTCTTACACCGATTAAATTTACTCAAATTAAAAGATGAATTTTGACATAAGGCTGCAGCACTCAAACAGAAATCATTTTAAGACTTAAAGGCATTTGATATGTAGGGGTTCCTGTAATGTGGGCGCTCTATATGGGTACATGGATGTGTCACAAATATTTACAAACAGGAACTATTCCTCCTTTTTCCAGAGGAATGCTGACTGCGTTGCTTGAGGGCACTCTGCCACTATGATTGCAGTTGTAAGAATCAAACCTAACACCGTCTTTTCAAGGCTCTGAAAGTGTCTCAACCTGCTGTTTTCACCCCGCGCCGCCTACACCCTCCTGCTGCTGAGTCATGAATTGAAAACAAAGCTTTATTTCCATGCAGAGCGTATGTCAAAGCGGCTGCTGCCAACTCGGAGGAAAAGCTGCAGTTAGCAGACATTTCCTCATGTGTTAGACCGAAGGAGGCTTGCTGCTCTGACCTTAACGCTCTGCTGTTCCAACATGCATCGCCATGCCAGGTATTCCTGCCGTCTCCTGGACTGATCCCAGAATAAACACCCAAAAACAGCCGGGAAAATGTCCTCTAGTGTTGGAGCAGTCTTACCGGCTTTGGGGGGATTTCACTTCACATAAACCGTTTGACATTAGCTGCTAATTTTATTCTGTTTGTTCTTGTCTTAGGACACAGAATGCACTGCAAAGTTTTCATGTTACAGCCTCCCACTTCAATGTATTTCAGCAGGATTTTGCGTGATGGACTAACACAAAGCAACACATAATTGTACAGGGGAAGTAAAATAATACATGATTGGAAATTCTGAAAGGTGTGGCATGCATGCATATGCTATTATCCCCCATTTCTATGTTATCCCTAAATAAAACCCAGTGCAATTAATTGCAATTCCAATTCCTTCCTTTTCACCCTTAAATCATCCAGCTGTGGTCTATATAAAGTGGAACTGCAATGCTTTGGTCTGAACTTGCTATTGTCGCTTCGCAGGCTCCTCTTTTACCTGTTCTGAGGAGCGACTGAGAGCAACTCTTTTGGTGCCGTCTTTTTAAATGCTACTGAGGTGTTTCACGCCCCGCCCCCCCTCCAGGTCAAGGAGTGTTTACCTTTAACCTGTTTGGCCATTTTTGTAGTTTGATAACAGAGATATAATTATCCAGAGGTGCAGAAACAAGACAAAAACGGCAAAAACAATGTTAAACTGTTTATGTAATAATACTATTTAAATACGCAGTGCGGTTCTATCCTCAAGGAGCTAAAAGCAGCACATAGCGCTAACATAAGCAGAGATGCTAATCAAAATAATGTCCAGGACGTCATATCAACACACAATAAATTCATGTCTAAAATAAACTTTGTTGTCATTTTATCGTTATTTGCAGCTTACAGCTTTGCTGTGTCTGTCGTTTCCATAGACAGAAGGAACTGATCCCTAAATCAGATGAAGGCTTTTAGCAAATCCTTCTTGCTACTGGTGGAGGTTGCTGAAGAACTCGGAACAGGAATTTCCCCACTGATTTGGGAACATTTCCATGAAAAATAAAACTTAACCAGTCACTCCGAAGAGGTTCTGATGCTGGGGACAGTGTAATGAACTGTGTAGTTTAATACACCCAACAACCAAACCAAACTTATCCTCTTTCAGAGTATTCATACTTGCGCTTGGACTACAAAATCCCAGTGAGAAATAAATATGGCGGATACATGAAACCGGTCAGCCAGGAGCTCATGACCTTGTTTAGCTGCTCAGCAGCAATTAATGTGACATAACAGTTAGAAAAAATGTAACGAATGTAATAATAGAGAAAACTGAACGGACTGAAAAATGTGACCCAAACAAAATATAAAGATATCTACGGAGCACCTGGAGAGACTAAATTCTACTTTTCTGCACTCCTACATACTCCAAGTACACAACACAATGTATTAAAGGGCTAAAAAGGTGGATTTTGCATAATATGTCCCCTTTAAAGTATAGAAGCCATGCAGGGAACACAGCAAGCATGTGGAAGAAGGTATTCTGGTCAGATGAAACTAAAATATAACATTTTGGCGTTTCTACATAATACTCTGTAAGGTGAAAAACTAACATTGCACATCCAGTTATTCCCACAGTGAAACACTGTGGTGGTAGCATTATGCCGTGGGGATGCTTTTTTTAGTAGTGACAAAAGTTGGTTGGAGTTTACTGGCAGCAAATGATAAATGAGACAGGGGTGGAGGTTCACCTTCCAGCAGGACAACAACCCTAAATATACAGCCAGAGCTAGTCACAATGGTCCAGTCAAAGTCCAAATGAGGATGTAGTAATGATTAAACCCTAAAGACTTGCTGATCTAGTTGGAGTGAAAAGTGGTATCAGAAAGTATTGATTCATGGGAGGCTGAATGTGTTGGTCTACCACATAAAATCCCAATAAAATCTCATTCAAGTTTACATCATAACTTCTAGGATTGTCATTTTTATTAGACCCTCAACATCCTTATTGGGAAACTTTACAGTATTGTTGCACAATTAAGAAAGACCCCACAGACGTTCCTAGCATTGTGTTACCAGGAAATACAAAGTCCTTTCCTGGAAGTCTGACTCCCAACCTTCTTCTTCCTTTTATTCTGAGAAATGATAGTAATGCTTCAGTTAGGATTTGGCAACTTTACTTAACTCATATAGACATCCTTCCAACATCTTTAATAAACCTTATTAAAGGAGAAAGGTTCTTAGAATTGATAAGCCTGCAGCCATCAGTACCAAGTATTGTTTTTCTTCTTTTGCTGGTATGTAGGTGGGTTTGGAAGAGGTTTGGAGCTATGTTCTTGTTCATGTTCTACTAATTAAAAAAAATAAAAATTAAGAAAAATATGCATTTGTGTTTTTAATTGAACAAACGAGAAAAGGTTCAATTAGCGTGATTACTTTTCCAAATGTTTAACCGCCTGCTGGCACCGCCTGGTCGCAAACAATGAAGTTCAACATTTAAACTTTCAGATTTCCGCTGAAGGTCATCCTCCCTGACAATGAATGAAAACATCACAAGAACAAAGAGAGCTGACACACACACTGATGTTTGTTTCTTAGGAGCAACAATTAATACTTCTTTACATAACACCTCATTAATCATGTCAGAGTCGTAATCCTAGACCTGCGGAGTTGGATTATATCATGTAACAGAGCGCCACGAGTTGACAGGAAACAGGTAGTGATAGGGAACATTTTCATGAAAAACTGTGAGAAAGCAGCAGGAAGAGATAATTTTGCTCATGCTGGTACGAATATAAGATGAATCAAATTACTTGCATCAGTAAATATCAGCCAAACCTGAACTACTCTGGACATTTTTTAGAACAAATATTTTGAAGTTTGCTGCCGAATCTCCTTCAGAAATGCTGAAATACCAATGCTTTCCCAGTAGGTGGTGATAACTCGAAGGATAGCTAAACACCCAAATACTAAAGAGCATCCAAAACATGCCTATAGGTTCTCCCTAAATAATTGTAGCACATGTTAGCTTCGACGTTGTTCACCATTTTCTAACAGTTAGGGGTGACCAGTATCGACTAATTTTCAGCTTGATTGGCACTGATTTGTGACCGGCCAGTCAGAAACTGAAAAATCCAACCCTTTTCCGATCAGTGAACACATCATGCACATCGTACTCGTTAATAGGAGTGCTACAGTTGTATCATAAAGACTAAAAGTTCAGTAATATCAGTGATATGTTTGAGATTAGGTTAAGAGACAAGAGAAGGACATTGAAAGGAAACATTTTTTTCCAATATGTTGACACATATCTGCAGTTCATTCAGGCTGCGAGAGAGCTAGAGAGCAAGACTATCAGCAGATAACAGGAAGGCTGAACAGGAAGGCTGAACTGGAAAAGTTGAATTTAGTCTCTCCAGGTGCTCCGTAGATATCTTTATATTTTGTTTGGGTCACATTTTTCAGTCCGTTCAGTTTTCTCTATTATTACATTCGTTACATTTTTCTAACTGTTATGTCACATTAATTGCTGCTGAGCAGCTAAACAAGGTCATGAGCTCCTGGCTGACCAGTTTCATGTATCCGCCATATTTATTTCTGTTTTTGCTCCAAGTTTCCATTCTGCCCTGGATTTACTAAACTTGTTATTTGAGTTTACCTCAGAATGAATTAACACCCACTTCTTGTTCTCGTTGCAGCTTCTATTTATTTACAAACGTTTTCCTTTGGAGGAGAGCTTATCAGTTTCCTGGTTCTGGTGTAGACAGAGACACTAAAAGAAGCTCTCCTGACAGATTTTACTCTACATTAAGTGTTTCTTTTAAATCTGAACGCTTTAACTGTTTGACAGGCTTTACAGATAATCACACACAAGAGGAGCAAGAATTAAGTGAGTTACTGAATTATGTTACAGGGATTACTGCAGATTTTCTGACGAGTGTCATGTTTTTCCTTCCAGTCGAGGCGGATTACCTCCAGCTCTGTTTGTTTATCATATAATCTGTCTGAGGAGCTTTCTCCGTCTCTTTTGGAAGAGAGACCCGCTGCTTTGCACACGGAACTGAATATGTAAAAGGAGCATGCAGGTTATCCAGGCTACCATTGTTGAGAACGATTTTCATGGGAAGCCGGACTTCTGTTATTGTAATAAGGTATGACCTGAGCCGTATTTTGCAGAGACTCTCTCTTCGTCTCCCACTGTGAGCTGCGAACCACTAATAATGCACAGAAGGTACCCGAAAGAGAGGAAACACGCAGCCCGTTGTGGTCTTTCTTTCTCATAGCAGAGATTCTGTCTCTTGCATTCCAGTAGCAGACTGAAAAGTATCAAGATGAGAGCGTCGATTCGAGAGTAAGTACAGCATGCACTTTTTACATGATGACTGTTATTAATTTAACGAAAAATGCATCCAGTGTGAAAATATAACTGAATTAACTACAATTAATCACACTTTTTGATTAATTTGACTGGTAGGCAGACGCAGGCCTAATTATTTCCTGAACTGAAGAATAAAGAAAAAAACACAAAGTAGAACCTGTCTGACAACACGAAGTAGGCTAAAAGATCTTCAAAAAAGCAACACACCACACCCCGATCTAAAGAAACAAAGTCACTGACATCGATCAGTCCGGAAAGGGTTACAGAGCCATTTCTAAGATGTTGGGACCCCACTATGAGTCATTAACCACAACTGGAGAAAACCTGGAACAGTGGAGAACCTTCCCAAGAGTGGTCGGCCTATCAATTTACTCCAATTAAGACTCACCCAGGAGGTCACAGAAGACCCCAGAACAACATCTAAAGCACTGCAGTTATCACTTGTCCCAGTTAAGGTCAGAATTTATGATTCAACAACAAGAAAGAGAGACTGGAGAAAATGGCCTCTATTTGCGAGTTAAGTCCAAAACCACTGATGACCCAAACAGAACACAAAGGCCTGTTTCCCAAAAATCATGTAGATGAACCCAAAAACTTTAGGGAAAATATTTTGTGGACTGACAAGACAAAAATCAAACCTTTTGAAAGATGTGTGTCCCTTTACAACTGGTGTAAAACTGGCCCGTCCTTTCAGAATGAGAACTTCATACCTACAGTCACACATGGTAGTAGTGTTGTGATGGTCTGGGGCTGCTTTGCTGCTTCAAAACCTGGAGAACTTAATGAAACCATGAATTCTGCTCTGTAGCAGAAAGTCCTGAAGGAGACCATCAGTTTGTAGCCTTAAACCCAGGCAGACAGTGGTCATGCAGCAGAGCATACATAAAGCTTTAATCCCTATTATTTGTCTGATATTAAAACTTGTTTGAAGATTCGAAAGTTTGTCAAAAAAGTTACCACTGGACTGATCGAAAAGAGAACAGATTATTGAGTTTCCTGCCAGCCACTCACAGGTCAGGGGGCGATCAGGCTGAACATAGTCCAATTCTGGTTCCCAGTCAAGCTTAATAAAGTAGCAATAGTTGTTTAAATAGTCTTTTCAGCATAGATGAATAGACAGAAAAAATAAAAGGGTTGCTGAAATCATCCTAATGAGACATGATAAACAGAGCAGTTTGGCAAATAGTTATTTATCCCAACAAATATTATCTGCGTAATATTCAAAAATTATATCACAAATATCAGGATTTCCTAATGTCACACTGGTATCCACACAGAACAAAATCTTCATATTTCAGGAAATGATGCAGTGACTAAGAACACTACAAACCAGGGACTATTTCTGTAAAACTTTTAGACAAGAAATAAAGAAATTCTGATTGAATTTTAAGGAATGCCAATGAAGCTACTGCTTGTATACCACGACAACTACAGGGGTTGGACAATGAAACTGAAACACCTGGTTTTAGACCACAATAATTTATTAGTATGATGTAGGGCCTCCTTTTGCGGCCAATACAGCGTCAATTCGTCTTGGGAATGACATATACAAGTCCTGCACAGTGGTCAGAGGGATTTTAAGCCATTCTTCTTGCAGGATAGTGGCCAGGTCACTACGTGATACTGGTGGAGGAAAACGTTTCCTGACTCGCTCCTCCAAACACCCCAAAGTGGCTCAATAATATTTAGATCTGGTGACTGGTGCAGGCCATGGGAGAATTTTTCAACTTCACTTTCATGTTCATCAACCAATCTTTCACCAGTTTTTGGCTGTGTGTATTGGTGCATTGTCATCCTGATACATGGCACCGCCTTCAGGATACAATGTTTGAACCATTGGATGCACATGGTTCCTCAAGAATGGTTCGGTAGTCCTTGGCAGTGACGCGTCCATCTAGCCAAAAGTATTGGGCCAAGGGAATGCCATGATATGGCAGCCCAAACCATCACTGATCCACCCCCATGGCTTCACTCTGGGGCATGCAACAGTCTGGGTGGTACGCTTCTTTGGGGCTTCTCCACACCGTAACTCTCCGGAGGTGGGGAAAACAGTAAAGGTGGACTCATCAGAGAACAATACATGTTTCCCCATTGTCCGCAGCCAAGATTTGCGCTCCTTGCACCTTTAAAAAAACCACGTTTGGCATTGGCCTGAGTGACCAAAGGTTTGGCTATAGACAGCTGGCCGTGTATATTGACCCTGTGGAGCTCCCGACAGACAGTTCTGGTGGAAACAGGAGAGTTGAGGTGCACATTTAATTCTGCCGTGATTTGGGCAGCCGTGGTCTTATTTTTTTTTGGATACAATCCGGGTTAGCACCCGAACATCCCTTTCAGACAGCTTCCTCTTGCGTCTACAGTTAATCCTGTTGGATGTGGTTCGTCCTTCTTTGGGGGTATGCTAACATTACCCTGATCCGTGGCTCTTGATACATCAAAAAAGACTTGCTGTCTTGGTCACAGATGTGCCAGCAAGACGTGCACCAACAATTTTGTCCTCTTTTGAACTCTGGTATGTCACCCATAATGTTGTGTGCATTTCAATATTTTGGAAAAAACTGTGCTCTTACCCTGCTAATTGAACCTTCACACTCTGCTCTTACTGGTGCAATGTGCAATCAATGAAGACTGGCTACCAGGCTGGTCCAGTTTAGCCATGAAACCTCCCACACTAAAATGACAGGTGTTTCAGTTTCATTGTCCAACCCCTGTATCTCTGTCTCTTATTTTGAAGAGTACTCCTAAGCTTTATTTTGAAAATACAAATTCACTTAATTCTCTAATTAATATGGTCTAATCAGAAATGACGCAACTTGTAAGCTCATACAAAGTCTACAGGGGCAGCGATGATGGATTACCATTAGAAAGAAGAACCGGAGACCCCCAAAATGCTGTATCACTTGTTGCCATGGTGATACCGCCCAGACAGGCAAACAGAAAGGCAAAGAACATGTTGTAAGAGAACTGCAAATAATGTTTAAATAAAAACCTTAACTTTGTGTGGCAGAACCTTCTAGTGGGCATAAATGCAAAGTTTCATGCATTTTATGCTGGGGAGATGACAGGTTAGGTGACAGTTTTCAGGACCAGAAATACTGAATCCTAAAGAACCTGTAACCTAAACCTCAACCTAATAAAGTCTAATCAGAGACGACACCGATTATACAGAGTCTATATGAGCAGCCATGATAGAATAATATAAGAACAAACAACCTGGTCAGTAATATGAGAAAATGCCACTAGTTGCTATGGTGATTACTGCCTTTTCTGGGGATCAGTGGAGAACAAACGTTTTTATCAGACAAGCAGAAGGAAAGGCAAGCATGGTGCTGTAAGAAAAACTGAAGATGTAATCAAAAACGTTCTTGAACCTTGAGTGAAAACTGTAAGACCTATGGAAAAGGACAAAACACTGAATGAAAGCAGAAAACAAGTCCTGGTTTGGATGCATTAATTGTAGTGTAGGTGAGAAAACTGTCACAGACAAGATGATTGGTCTGCTGTTGGTTTGCAGCAGCCAATCAGGTGTTAGGATTTATTTAGAAAGCCAAAGCTGGAGGTTCAATTATTCAATGATGTTCTGATGCACAGGAAATAAAATATACACACATTCCAATGTTTATGTTAGGAAATAATGAATGAAAACTGATTACCACATTTAATTATTTACTTTCTAATAGATTACTAACTAACTTATTATTATTATTTCATATATTTATTTTAATAATCCTTAGTGTAAATCTTCCTGTAAGGCCTTATTTATCATTCACTGGAGTCTGTTTGCCCTCCATAAACAGACATTTAAGCATTTACAGTAGTTTAATCTTGTTTATATGGAATCTTACTGCATGAAACTATATAGAAAACAAACTCTAAAAAAAAAAGGCAAAAGGTTTTCAAAAACCCCAAAAGGTTCTGATTCATTTGTTTCCACAGACTGAGAGAAAACAAAGATCAAGTGTGAGGAAAAACAATCTCATTCACGCAATTCTTCTCACGTATCGTGCTGTTAAAAAATACTGTATTCTGCTATTTAATTCTTCATGGTTCGCTGCGAAGCTTCAGTGAGCTCAAATTGTCACCATATTTAGACACAATGTTGATCTGGGTCTTCACTGGCATCCTTTGTCTTGTCCCAGAGCAGTTCTTTCATGAACGGCACCCTGAGCAAGGACATCATTTTACACCCTCTATATATAAAGATTATGATGATCAGTCATTAATCATTCCAGTCACACCAAAGAGTGACATGTGGGACATTCACTGGCCAGAAAAAGATCTAATTTCTGAGTTTCCAACAGCTGGGTTATTAGTTAAGGCGGGCGAAGCTGAAAGCTGGTGGATTCTGGTCACCAGCTGCTTTCGTTGTGTATATCTATAAAATATAATATCACTTATAAGTATAATAATTTAGTTCAGGTTTCATTAGCTTTGGAAAGGGAAATGCAGTCTTGACTATCTACAGTGCACAGCCATGTCTCTTACAGTGCTTACACTATGCAGGAGGCACCCGCTCACAGTCAACTGGACATGCAGTCAGCAATGGAAAAGTCAGCCACCATTTAATAAACAGCTTTTATTGTTTGACTGTTCAAGCTGCCCTCTGACAGAAGAGCCCTCTGGGTAGGGAGCCTTTTTGCTTAAATCCTGTTGATGATACTTTGCTGGAAAAGGTTGGTATTATATTACATCAGGTGACCTCAGCTCTCGTCCGCTGTGGTTTGTCTTCCCACTGAAACCTTTATTTTTTTCTCCCTTACTGTCAGTCCTCAGTTGAGAAACCACGACCGCCTGCGGGATATCTTCTGGGATAAGAAGTGAGCCGAGTGGCGAGGCGGGACAAGCCCTGACAAAATCATTAGCTCAAATGACCTCCAGTTCTGTAATTCCCGAACGCGGGGAGTCAAATGGGCTTCTGCTGGGCTGCCTTTCATTGCTCAACCCACAACACATTAAGAAGCCCTGGAATTGTTTCTTTAATTTTATTTTTACTGTTGCTCAGTGCCAGGAAACCGAAATCCTGCAGTATTTACTGTCTGGGAGCACATTCTGATCTGAAATGCGGAGCTGGATAAATTGGTGATTCCCTCCAGATGTTTCCTGGATCATGAGTCGTCTATAGACTCACAGATTACAAGGATCAGCAAAAATAACCTTCTTGTTATAGAACAACAATGTGAAATTACACAAATAAAAAGTGATGCATGTATCAAACTCCTAATATAAATGTGTGACTGAGCAAACATTCCTTATTAAGGATTTAAAGAGAGTCCGAATATTATCCAAACTGGATCTAATCAGTCAAAACAGATCATCTTTCCAAAAAACAACCCCGGCTGTGTGTTTTCTGAGCTGTCAGCAGGACATCTTTGCTCCTCAAGCTTTCCAACACAAATAATCGCTGCAAAAACATAAGTATTCCTAAAAAGGTTCTAATTACATTTCTTTTGGGATGTACACCAACAAACCTGAGCGAATATAAGAAGAGTGTCATTTTAAATCAACTCTAAGTATTGTTTTGCCACTTAATTAAACTGTAGTGCTGCAAGCCTTTAAAGCTTCTTCCTACTCTTTCTCATTTCCATCTCCTCAAACAGAAGAAAATTACCGCGCTTAACGAAACGATGAACCCCTTTTGAATCTTTCAAATGTTTGTCTTGTTACGATTACGTCCTCTAGTGATTTTATTACTTTTTATGTCACAGACCAACAGAAGGTAGTGCATAATTGGGAACTAAATAGAAAAAGATACAGGGTTTTCACATTTTGCTCCAATAAAGCCTAAAATGTTTGAGCACATTTGTATACAGCCACCTTTTTACTGTGATACTCCTAAATAAAATCCAGTTCAACCAACTTCAGAAGTCACCTAATTATTTCATAGAGTCCACCTGTGTGTATCTGAAGCCTCAGATGTTTGTTAGAGAACATTAGTGAACAAAGAGCATCATGAAGACCAAGGAACAGAGCATCTCCTTGGTGGTGGCAGCATCATGCTGAGGGAAAGCTTCTCTTCAACGGGAAAGGGAAGCTGGTTGATGGGAAGATGGATACAGCTAACTATGCAAGGAAAGGCTGTTAGAGGCTGCAGAAGACTTGAGACCAGGGTGGAGGTTCACTTTCCAGCAGGACAACAACCCTAAACATCCAGCCTGGACTACAATAGGATGACTTCATTCAAAGCATAATTATGTGTTAGGTCCAGTCAAAGTCCAGACCTAAATACAATTAAGAATAGGTGGCAAAACCTTGAAAACTGATGTTGACAGATGCTCTATATCCAATCTGACTGAGCTTGAGCTGTGTCGCTATGAAGGGTGGGCAAAAAATCTCTGTGGTTGAACTAATGACTGATCAGTCGGGGCTTCTGCACTTTCTAGTTTTATATATGTCACACAAATAAATTAAAACTGCTTCATTTTCCTTCCTGTTTACACCTATGTATGTGTGGATCCATCACATAAAATTCCGATTAAATGCTCTGAAGTTTTTGGTTGAAGCATGGAAAACGTAAATACGTTCAAGGAATACCTCTGCAGGGAACTTTTTTTGTTAAGAAGTTAAACGGCAGTTTTCCAGCTTGATAAAATATTAGTAAATCTGCTCACGGTCTCTATGAGAGTCTCCATGTGTTCTTTGTTCCACAGTGAACAACATGCGGCCTGTTTCTGGCTGTGATGGAGCGTATTTAATGACAGCTTCTCGTTCCCAGGTGGTGGTCCTCCACAGGCGTTAAACCCGCAGCAGCAGCAGACACGCTCACAGCCTAAAGACATTCCTGTTTAATAACCCTGGAATAAACAGGTTTCCCCATGCTCCTATTCCTGTCCACCTCAACTTGGAAGAACCTCATTGTGACCTCATTTATTAAAGGTGAATTCTCCCATATCAGCATTTTTTAAAAATGGGTCAGAGATTAAACAACTTTTGGATCTTTCATTATCTGCTTTTATCTAAAAGTAAAGTTAGACAACTGGGATTTTCCACAAAGACAACTGGGAAGGATGGATGGAGAACATCACCCACGCTGCTCAACTTTCTCATCATCAACAGCTGATCTCTGCTCTTTTAGAAGTTTGAACTTACTTCTGCCGCTTTCCTTCATGAAGGTAATCAGATCCTTGTAGTCCTGCTCGCCCACGTACGGCCGTGCCTCCACCGTGACGTTCATCTCCTGCTTGAGGTTCAGGAAGATCCCCTCGGTCAGGAAGTAGTGCGGCCGGTCGTCCTTCCGCAGGTCGTAGAAGATCACCACGGCGCGGGACGTCCAGTTGAAGTGCGTGTGCAGCGCGTTGGTGAAGTCCCCCATCTTGGTGGTGGTGGGCCCGCTGCGCACGATGGTCCGGTACTCCCCCCGCTCGTCGAAGCCGTACGCGGGCCCCCCGGCGGTGATCAGCGGCAGCTTCCAGTGGGAAGCGAAGCGCGCCACGGAGGCCAGCGGGTACACGCAGCCGGGTCCGAAGAAGACGTCCGGGCGCATGTAGAGTTTGGCGTCCACGGCCACCACCTGAGCTCGGCTCTCGGCGCAGGAGCCCGCGGCGGGGTCCTCCGTGCTGTAGTTCAGGATCTTGATGTTGCGGCCGAGCAGCAGCTTGTGTTTGCTGTGCAGGTCTTCGTGCGCCATGAGGATGGCCGGCAAGACGCGCGGCAGAGCCCACGGGTACTTGTGGTGGTTGTCCGGCAGCATCACCGCAACGGTGATGTTACTCCAGCAGCCGCGGAGGAGGCAGCAGCAGCACAGCGCGGCGAGCAGGCAGCATCCCAGCGCGCCTCTGCGCCCCATCTCTGTGCCCGGAGAGAGCGCACGGCGTGGAGAGGCTTCCACTCAGTCACACCGCACCATAAATACCCCAAACACAGCCCACGCTCCGCTTCAGAAGTGGCACCGACTCAAAAAAGTCGTTATCCTGTGGTGAGAGCCCGGTTGTGCCATGCGTCCCTGGTGCGTAAATCCACCTTTATTGAACTTGTAGTAGTTTCCAAGCGCAGCGAGGTTCTCACAGTGATAGCCTCTCCCAGAGTGGTAACTCTCAGCCAGATGACTGTAAGTTAAATCAGAGCATGGCTCTGCTCATGGTTCTGCTCACGGTTCTGCTCGGCCCCCTCCACACGTCACACACTGCAAAAAATGCACAGCAGCAGAGTCCGAACTAATGCGCTTTCATTCTGGAGGTTTCCTGAGATGATTTCTATCCAAAGGACACTTCGTTTACTTTTAAGATAGATTACAAGCAGCCTTCAACTCGTGCTTTTTATATATCTCTAAATTAGATAATTAATTATTGTCTTCAGCAGAATTTAATCAGCCTGAAACAGATCCACTGTTAAAAACTGCTTAATAAATAAAGCAGTTAAATAAAGAAAAAAATAGAATAAAACAAAATTTAAAAAAATGTATAAAGAAAATAAAACCTAAGGTAAGTCTCCACCAAGCGGCCGTTTTATGCACAGCAGTACATCATCTGAAGAACGTGCATTTTATTTGGGTTTAATGTGAAAGATCACCACAAAGGGCTGCATAATTGTACAGTGGAGGGAAAAAGATACCAGCTGGACCCACCTGAAGCCCATTCTTCTATGCAAAATAACCCTAGCTCAGACAGACTGGATGAAGAACATTGGATTTCAAGTCTTGCCGAACATTCTCAATTCGATTTAGGCTTTGACTGGGCCATTCGTACACATGAATATGATTTGAACTAAACTATTACATTATAGCTCTGGCTGTATGTTTGTATGCAGGGCTGTGTACCTATTAACCAAGTACTTACTGCATATCTATACATGTGTTTCACCTGCAGAAGGTCAGAGGTCAGTTTGGGAGGGCAGTTTAAGATATAACCTAAATAGTCCGTTCTTGTTAAATAAGAGCAAAAAAGGCAGTTGCTCTGGAACACGGTGCAACTCTGCCCTCTTGTGGTTGCAGGCAGAATTGATTATTTCACGGGTTATGGGTTCTGTTTTTCTTATTTTAAGAAATAAAAATCCACACATGAAGAAATTAGATTTTATAGATGTTTAGGGAAATTAAAAAAAAACCATAGCAGATTATATCATTTGTAATGAAAACTTTAGCAGTTTGAGAACCAAAGTGATTTTAAAGCAAAAAATAAAATTCAGCAATTAATATGAACAGTAAAATTTTAAATAAAAAAAAGGCATCGATTTCCATAAAAGAAAAATGTGTGTTTGCTTTGATAAAAAATTGTCAATGGTTTGCGTACCTTTTATGTAAACAGGTAGGATTTGCATCCAGTTGGTCTGAAATGCTTCCGTCTGAGGAGTGAGCTAGAGAAGTCACCACCAGTGCAGAGCTTGCTCAACATTGGCATCACCGGGTTTTGAGACCGAAAGGACTCGGCAGCCACTAAGGACAGGCTGAAAATCTGCTGGAAGCATACAGACAGACAGAGGAAGGCTGATGCAAACTGGCACAAAGGGTCAGAGGTCCTTTTAGAATCTGTGACCCCACTGAGAACCTGCGGTCAGATCTTACAGAGCAGGCGGAGAAACAAAAGCCAAAAAACTGTGATCAGCTCCAAGCGCTAAGAAGACAAATGGGTCTCCAACACGTCACAACACCTGACTGCTCGCTGGCAGACATCAGTGGGTTTCCACACATTTCATTTTCACAAAAATGATCATGTGATCCCTTATGTAGCGCTCATAATTTAGAATAAAGCGACCTTAGCAGATTAAATCTTACAACTAAAAGACTCGTGCACCATGTTTATTAATCCTGATCAATAAAATTTATTTTAACTGAGCATATTTTCTTTTTGAAAATCATTTAAATTTAAAAAAAACCTTATTACACACTTCTGTATGAATCATATTTAGCCTTACAGATTTTCTGTCATTTCATTTTAGATCATCAAACTAAGTTTTATATCACACAAAGATAACTCGAGTAAAAAACAAAAGGTAGTTTCCTGATGGTTTTTATTTATTAAGGGAAGTAAGCTGTCCACATCAGCCTGATTGCTCGTTTGAAATAACTGTCTTTGCTCTACTCATATTTTACTTCAGCCACATTGGAGCTTTCGAGCCTAATGATCCACTCAAGGTCGTGCCCCAGCATCTCCATCGGATTCAAGTGCGAACTTTGACTTGGCCACTCAAAAATGACAAGCCATCCAGGTCCCGAGTCATCAGGCAGCCTCAGACCATCACAGCACCACCATGTTTAACTGTCAGTATGATTACTTGTCTGAAAGCAACAAAATGCTACATTTTAAAAGTTACACTTTTGTCTCTTTTGTGCTCACTTTTGAATATTTTCCCAAAAGTCTTGTGGCGTTTTTTGGCGAACGTGAGACGTGCCTTGGTGCTTTTTTAGGTCAGCAGAGGTTTTGGCCTTCGAAATCTCCATGGAGGCCATTTTTCCCCTCTCTTGCTGAATCAGAACCTCTGACCTGAACCTCTTGGATGAGTCGTCGATGCTTTCTTGTAATAGTTTTGGTATCTCTGCTTAGGAAGGGTCTCCACTGTTCCATGTTTTCTTCATCCAATGGTTCCTACTGTGGTTCACTGGAGTCCTTAGAAATGGTTTGTAACCCTTTCCACACTGATATTTGTTCTTGAATTTCTTTAGATCAGACATATGTTGCGTTCTACTGGCCTACTTCATGCTGTCAAGCAAGTTGGATTTAAGTGATTAATCCACAGGTCAGGCAGTAATCAGGCCTGGGAGTGGTGAGTCTAACTGAACCAACATAATGTGGTAAATCACATTTAATAAGGAGGGTTATTATATTTTCACACAGGGCCAGGCTTTTTTCCCCCATAGTAAAAGCAAATAATCCAAAAACTTCTTATTTAATTAGTTTCTTTTTCTGATTTTAAAATATGTTTGAGAATCTGAACAGATTACATGAGACAAAAGTAGCTAAAAAAGAAGAAATGTGATAAACATCAGATTTAAAGAAAACAAAAGCACACAGTTACAGACCAGAATGAACAGATTTATTTAAAACCAACTCCAACATTTATACGTCATAATTATCTTACTAATGATCCTTTAGAGGTCTTACTTTATGCAGCAGTGACACATTTTACTTAAGCACAGTAATCAGGTTTTACATTCTCAACATATCATCGTTTCAGACGCTAAAAAGCCAAACTAGTTTACCGGACTCGGGACACAAAGCTGAGCTGTAACGCAGCCTGGTGTGCAGATGATCAAGGAATGAGTTGTTTCCAGTTAATAATGTTCCCCTCAGTCAAAACGAGGGATTTAAAGCAGCGTCGGTCCCTTACTCCTTCAGCCAGGTGAGCAGCTCGGGGGTGTAGTAGGTGATGATGATGTCAGCGCCTGCAGGTGACACCAACAGCTGAACTCTACTGAACTAAACAGGAAAAAAGCTTCGATGTTTCACCGTCTGCAGCTGCTGTTCTGGGATTAAACAGCAGAATTGTCTAAGTAGATCCTTAAGAAGAAATACATGCCTGTGTAGTGGCATTGAGCCTTGTTTCATGACATCACATGTACAGCTGGTCTACTCTAAGTCATGGTTTCTCAACCTTGGTCCTCAGGGCCCACTGCCCTGCTGGCGCACAGCTGGCCTACATGAATGGGTAACCAACAGGCTTCTGCAGCACTGCATGGCATCCTGAGGATTTAATGCAATCATCTGAATCAGGTGTGCTGGAGGAGAGACACATCTAGAACCTGACGGACTGTGGGCCCTGACGACCAAGGTAGCGAGATCCTGCTGTAGGTCATAAAGCTCCTAGGAGTTTCTCCAGCCAGGTAAACCGTAAATCAGTCTACTTCCCTGTTTTTCCTAGTTTGCTGTTCCTCAGCTTCATTTAAGGGTTTAAAGATTAGCACTGTAAAATCATGTTTAATAAATGTATCAACTGTTTTGTTTGATTCAAACACGTTTGTTTGATGAGCAAGAACCTCCTCTTTGTATAATTTACTAAAACTTGTTTATTGTTGCTGAACAAACTACTGAATTTTAGGTTACTTTGGTCTCATGTCTCCCCCCAGTCTTTGATTTTAAACACTGCCTTCCAGAAGCATTCAGGGGTGTCGTGCATTTATGTTCAGCCACCTTCACTCTGAAGATCAACCTAATCAGTGAATCACTCACACACCATGATAAAACATGGTGGTGGCAGCATGATGATGTGGGGATGCTTTTCTTCAGCAGCGACAGGGAAGCTGGTCAGAGAAAATCAGGGCAATCCTGGGAGAAAACCTGTTAGAGGCTGCAGAAGACTGGAGACTGGGGTGGAGGTTCACCTTCCCTCTGCACAACGACACTAAACACCCATCTATATTTATGTGTTCAAATGGCCCAGTCAAAGTCCAGACTTGAATCCAATTGAAAATCTGATGCAAGATCTAAAAACTGATGTTCACAGGCGCTCTCCCTCCAGGTTGGTTTGTACATAAGAATGGCAAACATTGCTGTCTCTAAATGTGCAGAGCTGATAGAAACACGACCCAAACGTCTTGCAGCTGCAGCTGCAGTGATGGCGGTTCTACCAAGTACTGACTGAAGGGGGTTGTATACGTGACGCCACACTTTTTAAAATTCAGAAAACCGTTTCCTTGAACTAAAACTGATTAAATGAACCCTCAGAAATCTCAGTTTGTCTGCAGGTTGATTTTTCCGCCTCTTATTTAACCTCACCTGCCCTGCGGAAGGCGGTCATGGCCTCCATCACAGCGGCCCGCAGGTCGAACGCTCCGGCCTTCGCTCCGTGCCACAACATGGCAAACTCCCCGGACACGTTGTAGACCGCCAGAGGGTGGGTGGGGAACTGAAGAGAAGATGGAGAGAAACACCGACGGTGTGGTTAATGTCTCAAAGACAAAATGCAGCGATGTCACCACAAAATATGCTGCTGCTCGCTGCAAGTATTCACAGTTCGCCTGTTTGATTCTCTCCCATCCTCAGGGTTCACAGGAGATTCATTACAACATAAGCAAACTGTCAGGAAAGCTGCTTTCATCCACATGATTTCCTGCTGTTGCTACAAAAGGCAACAAGAGTCTGAAGCTGTGAATAAAAAGCAGCTCATTAAGACAACTTTTTAAAATCACAGTCATGAACAAAGGACCTTCTGGTGGACTGAATGTTTTATGGCTTCCATCTCTGCCTCAAACAAGCAGTATCAATAACTGGTCCCCTCACAAAGACAGGAATAACCTCAGGACATGTGTGTGTGTGTGTGTGTGTGTGTAACAGTCTGACTGCACTGCATGCTCACAGCAGACAACAAGATTGACAGGAAACAACAGTTTGTTCAAAAGTCTCCGTTTGCTTCCGATTACAGCAGAGCATGAAGTATAAAAGCAACAATTCACTCTGAGATCACAGCAGATGTTTCTACAGACGTCAGACTCTTAATATTGAACCTGGAGAAAACACAGACTGAGAGGGAAGGAGGGATGGAGCAATAAATGGATGGATGAATTAGAGGATATGTTGATGCAAAATACATGGAGGGATAAACAGATGAATAGATGGGTAAATGGATGGATTAACAATAAACAGATGGATGGATGCAACTTTTAGAGGGTGGGATAGGGAATAAAGTCTGGAAATGAAAAATATTTTCCATGAAACTATTTTGTTTAATGGAAATCATCCAGATGTGGAAAAGGCCTTCCTCCCAGACTGTGTAGAGGAGCCTCAACTCCCTCTGCTCAAAAAACGACCAGCTGCTCACTTTGTCCTTGACGTCCCTCACGATGTCCAGGTACGGCAGGCCTGGTTTCACCATCAGCATGTCGGCTCCTTCTCTCACATCTCGCTCCTGTGGCGAACACAAACTGAGACATCAGCTACAGCTGCTGCGGCGACCAAATCCCCCAGAAATCCCCAAACCGAACCCAAACCGACCACAGCTCGGAGCGCCAGTCCTCTCGCTCCGGCAGGAAGCTGATAGCAGCGCCTGTCTCCGAACGCAGGCTTCGACTGTGCTGCGTCCCTGCATGCAAACACAGCGTGGAGTTACACACACCTGAAAGGAGAATTCCCCTAATCTGAGGATCCCTGATTAACGGTGAGCATTTACCTGAAAGGACCGTAGTAACAAGAGGCAAACTTCGCACTGTAGCTCAGCACTGAAACCTGGACGAAGACAAGGGCAACATTTAAATCTACAGTTTTTGGTTATTTAAGAAACGTTTTTGCTGCACAGACACCAGTTTCAGATAAGACCGACCTTGTTTCCCAAACCATTGGACAGCAGAGCCTGTTTTATGGCTCTGATTCGTCCATCCATCATGTCAGAGGGAGCGATGATGTGGCAACCTGCACAGCAAGTTCATCTCCTATTAAACAGGTGAAGCTCAGTCCAAAGAAGTTTATAATCAAGCAGGAGAAACAACGTGTCATTTATACAGCAGGAGTCCAGGTTCATTTTGAAGATTTTTTAAACAGTTCTTTTTCCTAGATAGATTGAAAACATTTGAATAGATATTTAAAAACTAGACCTTGGTGCAGTTTTTTGTCTAATTCATAGAGAGACAAGATTATACATATAGGCTCAAACAATTGCATGAATCAGTATTTGCCCCCTTACAGAACCTCAGATATATGTCTGCCCCATGTGGACATGGATTAGTAAATAGTGATGTTTTTCACCATCATGTCTGTGATGTGTCAGCAGACACTCACAACCTCCCCCATCTGACAACATCTGGCTGGATTCAGTTTAAAGTCACCAGCAGTTGAGCAACAGAAAGATGACCTGCAGGGTCAGTAATACAACTGCAGCTTCGCTGGAAGTTACGCCCTCTATTAGTTCCTGTTTATCTCAGCTCACACCAAGAAAATACATTTACCAGCTCGTGCATAAGCCAGAGCGACTTCTGCCAAACGCAGACAGCTGGCGTCGTTGTTCACAGCGCCGTCCTCAGTCAGGATCCCTGAAAATTATAATAATTATGTATAAAATCAGACGTGTGCTGCGGATACTTTCTCAACATGTAGCAGAAGGTAAACACTGACCGCAGTGTCCATGTGAGGTGTAAGGACACAGACAGAAAATCGAAACCCCCACGGCAGCCCCGGGGAAACCAAAGATGGTTTTTTTTAATGGCCAAAAAACCAAAAAAAAAAGGATTTATGTCCAAAGTGGGCCCCCTGAACCCCTTTCATCCTGAAATAAGAAGGAGGGGCTTGGTAAAAATTTTGGGGGCGAAGAAAACATAAACTGTTTGTGCCAGTGTGGGTTACCACCCTCGAGTAATCAAAACCCACAAACATTTTTCCAATTTTCCTTTACTGACTTTGAGTCCCTTTGACTTTTTTTCCCGGGGACCCCAAAAAACCAAAAAAAATTTTCAGACCTTTCTCCACGAGTGGTCGCAACATTCCCTCCAGCTTATTCACTCCATATCTGCAGATCACAGTTATTTGAAAAGATTTAAAGGATCAAATGAAATCAGTCAATAAATAAATAAAATAAACTACATATTTTTACATTTTTTTAAAGAAAAAAAAAACAGATCTAAATCTAAATTTGTAGAAGTCAACCTTGCATAATATTTTAAATTGAATTAATCTATAAAATAAAAAAAAAAATTTAAAACACAACCCAAAAGAAAAAAATTAATTTAAAAAAAAATGAAAAAAAAAAATTTTAAAAACAAAACATTTTAAAAAACCCTTTCTTTTAAAAAAAACCCAAAAAAAGTTTAAAATTCTAAATAAAAATCAAAAACTTACGAGATTCATAAAATATAACGTAAAACGAAATAAAAAACTTTTTTAAAAAGGGGTTTAAAAAAATTTAAAAAAAAAATTTTAAATGGGGCCCAAAATTAAACCTCAATAAATAAAGAAAAAAAAAATAAACACCAAAACAAAATCAATAAATTAAAAGAAACAAACAGAAAAACGGGTTCTCGTTTGTGGGGGAAAGGGGAACCGTTTTCACCCAACTGACCCCCCCCAAACGGGAATAAAAGCGGGTTTCCCAGCCCCGATTTTTAAATGAAGGAAATAAAATTGTGACCCGCGGGCTTGGTGCAGTTTTTGAAGGGAAACCAAAGATTAAACGGGGAAACTCTCCTGATCTAAAAGCCCCAGCTTCACTTTGGCGCGGGCCCAACCCTTCCTAGCAGCTTTTATCTGGGGGACAAACCCCCAGGGGGGGCCCTTATGAGTTTGGCCCCATGACTTAATCATCCGAGGCCGAACACAAAAAACTCAAATCTATCAGGAAAACTGGTGCATCTTCCCAGATTTAGCTATTGTTTCATCTGCAGCCGTGGGTTTCAGGTTTTGTTCCCCACCTTCCCCTTTTCCTGGCAGGTTTCCCCGATGGGCTCCACCCCCATCTGCTGCCCCTATAAAAAAAAACAAAACATAAAAAAAACAAAAAACGTTTGGGGTAGAATTCCTGAAAACCCCCTTACCATTAAACATCATACCCAAAGCTTTGAATTTTTCTCCAAACATAAAAACCAAAGGGGGGTTTTTTCCCTTGCCCTTTGATAGGTTGGAAAATGTAGAGTAATCAACTCACGTGAAAAAGGGTTTGGGGAGATGAGTTTGGTTGGTCTGAGTGGGGCCCCCCCCAAAGGTTTTCCCAAATTTATGGGAAAGGTGGGGGGAAAATTTATCCGCGTGGGGGGAATCGCCCTTGCTGGTGTCGCATTTCCCCCCTTTAGAACCCCGAAAATTACCGAAGTTTTTAGACTGAAAAACAGCTAAAAATTTCGGTTTCTTTTTAAAGCAGAGTCAAAAATACAACTCGATTATTCTTTTATGTATTTATTGCATTAAGTGACCAAGTTACAGTAAACAGTAATGAGAAATAGAAATATTTATAAATGTGTTGGAGATTCTGCTGTTATGTTCTTTTTGTGTTGCTGAGTAACACTCTTTGCTTACAATGACAACAATATAAAAATATTTATTACAATAATAAACTGAAATGTATGTCATTCAAAATATTAATGCTACAACCACAACTTCTAATAATAACAACAACAGTGATATAGTTGATGTAGAGGATAAAAACGATATTTGTTCCCATCAGGCCCAGCTAGGTTAGCCCAGCTAGAGGGAGGAAGGGCAGACCCCGGGGTTTTCTTTTTTCTGCCTCAGGCACTTTTGGTTTTTTTTAAATGAGCAGGCATGATGGAGGGTTATCAGAATAAATAGGAGGAAAAAAAAGGATGAAATTTTAGTGGAAAATTTTAGGAAAAACACACTACAAAGGATCAGTGCTGAAAGGAATCCATTATCCTGAGCATGAACTCATAGCGACAATAATCCTGGAGTCAAATTGGTTCTTAATTGTGGATTTTTGTTTTTATTTTATAAACTAGTCTGTTGAATTTAAAAGAAAAGTCAGATTAATATCCACTTTTTACACATTTGTTCTCATAAATGTAGTCAAAATGTTTTTTCCCCAACAGCTTTTTCTTTTCTTTTTCTTTGAAAAAGGGGGGCAATAATTTAAAAAATTGCCCTTTAAAAAAAAAAACTTTAAATTTTTTTTGTGGGTTTTTAAAATAACCCTCCAGCCCAAAAAAATCTCAGAAATGATTAAAATTTGAGTGGGGTAATAAGATTATGATTTTCTCAAAAACCCCCCCAAATTTTAAAATTTTTTTAAATTCATTCAAAAATTAGAAACACTTTTTAAATATTTTAAAAAAAAAACCCTTTTAGTTTTAGTTGCACTTTGGTATTTAAAAAAAAAAGAGTCTGATATGAAATCATTACAGAATTACACATAAAAAACGTTCAAAAGCTTTAATTAAGAAAAGGATAATATTGAGCAGTAGTTTTTTTAAGAAAATTTCCATGTATAAATCCTACTAATAATCATTTTGGGTGAGGTTTTTGGGGAGGCCCCAAAAAGCAATTATTTTATGTTTTTAAATTACATTCAATTCCCGTTTTAAAAAAAATAAAATATTTTAAATTTTTTTGAGTATATAAAAAAAAAGAAGGAAACCTTTTTTATTTTTATAATTTTCCCAAACAATTTAGTTAACAATAAAACTTTTAAATGGGTTTCAAGGGGGTTTTTTAAGTAAAAAATAATAGAAACCTAAAAAACAATTTTTATGGCGGGTTTTTTTTCTTAATTTTTTCCCAAAAAAATAACATTTTATAAATACTTCAGCTGAATATAGACAAAGGGCTCACTCTCATTGGTTAAAAACACGTTAATTACATTTAATTCATTTAAAATATTTAATAAACTGTTTGTTGACTTTTGCAACACAGAAGAATGTGATTGATACTCTCATGTTATTTCACATTTAAACTACCAAAAAATAAAAATTTTTTACCTTTACCCCAAGAAAAATTTTTCAGGGTTTCAAATGAATTAGTTTTCTTTTAGGGGTTTTTAATTTTTTAAAAATGTTTAAAAAATTTTAAAACCCCTATAGGGTTTAAAAAATCCAGTAAGCCTTATTCCCATGAAAATTTTAAAAACAAAAAAAACCTGTTAATTTTCCTTCAAGTCAATTTTTAAAAAAATTGCTCACATTAAAAAGTAAGCAATTTAAAAAAGGGTTTTAAATCTAAAAATCGTTTAAAATTTCCCCAAAATGAAGCTTCCTTTCATGAGCACAAAATAAAACAGTGAAAATTAATGTAAAACCCTTGCTCACATAAAAAACTTTAATTTTTCAAAAAAGGTAGGTCAAAAAGTCAACCGGGCTGTCAATCCGGGTTTGCATTTTTGCTAACAAAAAAATTTCCACCCCAAATGAGCCCTAAAGGAAGTGAGAAAAAAACATTTCAAAAAAACTTTATCAAAACTATAAGAAAAATTAAAAAATTGAATATAAAAACCCAAAAATAATTTTTTTTAAAAAAAAAATTATCAAAAAAACCTTTTACCCAGGGGGTAAAAGAGGAGTCTACTTCTTTTACTTTGGGTCGGGCTAATAAATGTTGCTTTCTTTCTTTCTCGCCCTTTTAAAAATTTCCCCCCAGCCCGCCTTTAAATAGCAGCACTTTCCCCCTCCTACAGGTTGGAAGGGTTAAAACGCAAAGGAAAATTTAAAGCTTGGGTGTGCCCCCTTTTGCATTTATGCTAAAATGATATTAATAATTTTAAAATATACCTTTTTTTATTTTTTAAATGTACCCACGAAACTATTTAGACATTTAAAATAAAAAGGTTTTAAAAATGTAATTAAAAAGGGAAAAAAAACAAATCGACAAAGAGTTAAAAAAATAACCCAAAATTAAGGCCTTTCCCTAAAACCAGAAGGGAAAAAAAAAATGTCCAGTTATTTATGATTAGACTTAAAAGTGGCAGAAAAATCAAGGTTTTGATGACCTTATTCCACTCTGTGCTTTGGTTTCAATGATAAGAAAAGTTTTAAGTCTAACTTTAAAGGTAAGACAGTCTGTCTGATGCTTGAAAGGAAACAGAGACTGGTTCTTTAGTACTGAGAAGTAATGGCTGAAGGCCCTGCCACCACATTTAGTGGGCCAAATAAAAAGAAAACAATAACTGCCTTTATAGCCATATAGCTCCCTTTCTTGCATAAATCTAAAAGGAAAAAAAAAAACACAGAGATATTTTTAATCAGTAGTTAAATAATTTTCTATAAAAAAAGTGTGGGGAAACATTTTTAAAAATTTTCAAAACGGTCACTTTAAATGTGACCCTTTCGGTTTTAATCCAGGGCGTTTTGATGTTTTCTGATGATTAACAGTGTTATATTTATTCATATATGTTATAATTACAGTATTTTAGTAACATTCATTTTACTTTCTTGTAACATCAAACTGACCAGTGTTTAAACACTGACTACAGTGCTTTGAACTTTTTCACATTTTTTATCATTACAACTACAAGCTTTCCAAAATTTTAAATGGATTTTTGATTGCAATGGGGCCCAATTTTTAAAAGGGGCCCCAGGTGGAAGAGAAATTTTTACCCCTGGGTTTTAACATTTTTAAAATTAAAAAACTGAAAATCATTTTGTGCTTTTATATTTACTCTGACACCTCTAAATAAAATCCAAACATTACCTTCAATAGTCAAATCTGAATTTTTTGGTCTACATGTGAAAAGCTATGTGAAGTGGGACACTAAAATAGCACATCACATCATAAACCAAGATTTCTAGATACACAAAGCTGCTAGCGACAAACCCTAAATAACATGCAGCCAAAAATCTCAATAAAATACATTAAAGTTTGTAGTTTTAAGAGGACACATACTGCAAAAAGGGGTAACATATTTTCATTGAAAATTTGCAGGATATAAATATATTTGAGAAATGCTTAAATAGACTGGTTCTCGGTGCGTCACACTTGCTAAAAAACTTTCTATGAAAATATGTTGAATCATTTAATATCAGTCAGTGAACCTTAAATTTAAAATAGGGAAAATTTAAACATGGTTTTTAAATTTTTAAAGTTTTTTAAAAAATTAAAACCCAAACCCAATGGGGCATGTCCCCACCCGCTTGTCATTATAAATTATATCAAAATTTTTCTTTTTCCCCCTTTTAGGACAAACCAACCAGGGAAATTTAAACCCTTTAGTTTTTTTAAAATTTTTCTGGGATTTAACCTCAACGGAAATCTATTGTTTTCAGTCGCCTTATTACATGAATGAATCATTTCCTTTCCAAGGATTATGAATAAAATCCTCCAAATTCTACATTTAAAAAAAAATAAAGTCCCGAGGCCCAGTTTAGTCAAACAAACCCAAAAAAAAACCCGAAAATCTAGCATTTAAAAAAAAGTTTGTTTAAAAATTTTTCTATCCCCCGTACTTTATTTTTTTTATAAAAAGGGTTTTGGGTTTTTTATCAATCCTGCATAAAATATTAAGAAAATCATTTAAATGTTAAGCTACTAATTGTAGTTCAAATTTGAAAATTATTTAGATGAAAGACTAGACAAGCCATCCTGAGCAGACAGCTAAAAAAAAAGATACATGTGTACAACTATTAAAATCTGTTGACTAAGAAAAAACGTGTAAAGAAATTTATGAAATTGCTAAAGATAAAAAGTAAAACAATTACATAAATAAATAAATATGAATAAATAGATAAAGAGAAGTTTTAATTACTTTATAGGTAGCAGACAGATAACCAAAAGTTTAAAGGAAAAATCTGAGCAAAAAAGACAAACTTTTGAAATCCAAAGAACGCAGTCTTCATAAAAAATAAAATAAAAAAAAACAAATAGGACAGAGGCAATACAACTAAAATAGAAATCCAAATGGAAAATGTTTGAAATAGGAAAAATAATATAAATAAACAAATAAAATAGTAGAGGATTGCTGTTAGTTGAATGTTTCGTGAGAACCGGACAAATTCTTGCGCGGCCCCTGTACAAACTGTTGAACTCCGCTAGGTGGCAGCAGTGCTATGATGAGTGTTACTATATAGAGCAAAGAAGAAAACTAAAGCAGAAGCTACCATGTTAGCGGCTTGTTAGCATCGTTGTGTTCTGCCTGTTTCACCTGTAATTATATGGAGAAGAAGAACCACTATTTGTTTCTAAGGTAAAGTAATTCCATATAGCCGTGAATATCTCCGTGATGACGCGTGTTTACGTGTTATGTGCGTGTTAATGACTCCTGCATCATGACTGTGGTTAGCATCCAGTAGCATTCGACTGTTGTTCTAAATCTTCGAGCTGTTTGTTGGTTTAAACGTAAATGTGATGCCGTGTCGTAGTTACTTAGGATAAATCTACATCCTCTGGATCATGATCTCCGTGAAATGGCCTGAAAAAGTGAACTGACAGCGGGAACAGTTAGAGGGAGAGCTGAAGTCATGGGCCCTGTCTGCTTTAAAACAGAAACCTGGTTTTAACATTGGGAAAGCAGGATTTTTAAGGACGCACCCCCATAATTATGCTCTACATTTTCTTTAGGCTGGATGACAAGATGTAGCCTGCCAGGTGGGAGATCTCTGTAGTATCTTCTGTTACCGGAAAATCAGTCCCCTCCCCAACCCTGGAGCTCCTCCAACCCTGACCAGGAGCTCGGCTCAGCCGCCTTTTAGTCCATCCGTCCATCGTCAGCCATGCTGTTTTCTCTCAAGGAACTGGTCCAGTGGCTGGGTTTCGCCACCTTTGAACTGTTCCTCCACCTGCTCGCCCTGCTGCTCTTCAGCATGCTGGTGGCTCTGAAGGTGGACCTGTTCCAGGTGAGCTGGTGGCTGGTGTTCATCCCCCTGTTCACTGCAGATGGGCTCAGCACTTACTTCACGGCCATTGTGTCCATCCGGCTGTATCAGGAGAACGAGAAGCGCCTGGCGGTTCTGCGGCTGCTGTGGGTGCTGACGGTACTCAGTCTGAAGCTGGCCTGCGAGGTGCTCCTGTGCCAGAAGCTGGCCGAGCAGGAGCGAGCCAGAGACCTGTGGTTCGGCCTCATCGTGTCACCACTCTTCATCCTGCTGCAGCTGCTGATGATACGGGCATGCCGAGTCAATTAAGGGGGAAGCCGGCTCAATGACGACACTGAAGCAGAGACCACTTTCCATCTGCCATGAGAGATTTTAAGGATACAAGTGATGTTTTTTTTTCTTTTGACATGTTGTCAGCTTTAAAGAAAGAGTTGTTCATGTTTGGGGTTACACTACAATGTACCTTTCCAACACAATCTCCAGAAAATCTCTCCTCAAGCAGGTTGTTCTTTCAGGTTTACTTGTGGTCAAGGACACATTGTTTCTCTGTGGCAGATTTGTCATGCCTTTACATCCTGTAGTTACTGGCAGATGATGATCCGTACGGAAAAGCACATTCCAGCTCTGTGCACAGGTCCTGAGTCATCCCTCATTTCTTTACATTTTCCTTCCATGCAGCCAAATGTCTGGTTCATCTTTCACAGACAAAATTAGTCTTTATCAATCGTTTCTCTAGTCTTTGTCTCCATTTATATATTAGAAGTGTTTCTAAAATGGTAAATCGATTTTAAGAAAAATCTGAAGAAGATTAGACCTTCTTCAGACTTACGAATGGTATCAGATCTTTGACCCAAAATATTAGCAGCAGAGCAGACTGATAAAATCTGTGGTTAATGTTCAGAAAAAAAACAACCAAAAATATACTATAAAATTAAATAAAAATTAAGTCAAATAAAAACTATAAACTCAAAAAAATTAAAAAATAAATGATACCTAAAAATTACACAGAAGTTAAATAAAATATTATTAATTTCCAAAAATGATGATGATGCCAGAGAAATTAAAGCTTGGGAAAAAATGACTATTTTGGTCAAAGCTAAATTTAAAGAAATCTGACTGACCCAAGACTTGTGCACAGTACTTAAATAGTGCAAGGAATATGTAAACTTTATAAACTGTTGTAATTCCCAGGACAGCGCTGCTGGCTTGCTAACGGTTCATTATCTCCTGTCTGAGTGTTGATGGGAGTGCTGCTCATACAGCATCCACCTACAGTCACCTAACTAGATTGGTCTGCGCTCATCTTTCCTAAAAACATGCTGTTTTTTTCCACGGCGTACAACGTATCCAGCTTGTTGGTCCCTAGTAAATGTTCTGCATGTATTTATGGCCTCCTTTTCACTCTTGATGTAAAATTCTGTGCAATATGTATATGTTGAGTTTTTAAAGAAAAATCCACATGTTTATATTTATGTTATGTTTTTGCTGCAGTACATATTGATTATTTGTATAGATTATGTAAATAAAACAAACATTTAAAAAAGTCTGATTGGTTAATTTAACGGTGTACAGCCACTAGCTGTCCACAAGGAGGCGCCACTAAGCCCGAGGAGCTTTAATCGTTCATGATAAATTATTTTTTTCATTTATTGTGAGCCTATAAACTAGTACATTTAACTCTATGCTGCACATGCTTTTCATTATAATATGCCTTTTGATATGCAAGTATTTTTGGAGTACTAGTAAATGTGCAGTGATGTGTAAAAAGTAATTCCTTCTATTTTCCTTCAAAGGACATGAATGAAGTTTTTCCTCTAACATTTGCTGCTTTATTAAAAGAAAGAGAAAACACAGCGCCTTGGAGAAATCTTTACATCTGGTGAACCTCTCCACCTAATGTCCTGTTTCAACCACAAACTTCAATAGATTTTATTGGGATATTAAGTGGCAAACCAAGCCAAAGTTGGGCATAACTGACGTGGAAGGAGAAAGGACAATGGAAAAACAATTTACAAAAAAATCTGGGAAGTAGGGTATATGTATATGCACTTGCCTCTGTTTAACACGATACCCCTAAATAAAATCCAGTGCAACCAGTTCTTGAGAGGTAATTAGGCTGGGCAGGGAGAGGATTAATCAGAGATGTTGCTTAATGCTTATTTCCTTAACATGCTTTTAACAATGTTTCAAAAACTGAATTCTTAGCAGTTTTGTCACAGCATTATAAGACTCACATTCCACAGTTAAAGCTACACCTGGCTGTCCAGTTAACTGACAGGCCCGGCAAGAAGAGCATTAATCAGAAAAGCAGCCAAGATGTTCAGGCAGGAGAATTTGTCAGCAGGACAGCTATTTAGTCGAGCGGTCTACAAATTTGGCCAAGAGTGGCAAGACAAAAAAGCCGTAGGATGTCATGTTAGTGGTTTCCTACAAGCTAGGCGACACTCAAAGATGAGGAGGAATGTGCTCTGGTGAGATGAGATCAAAAAGCCACGTGTGGAGGAAACATCTGAACGTACCATGGAGAAACATGGTAGTGGCAGCACTGTGCTGTGGGGGGGATTTCCTCTGCAGGGATGGAGAAGATGGATGGAGCTACATAACGGGCAATCATTTCTAAACAAACCAACAAATCTGAAACCACATGTTTTTCTTCACAAGTAAATACTCCCATATGTTGGTCTGCCACACAAAACTAATAAAATTAATTTCAGGTGTTGGTTGTGACGCGACGACATTCCTATTATTCAATACAGAAGTTTTGCTTGCTGTCCGTGGTTTGCATGAGCCAATGTTTAAAACAACAGTTCATTTATGACACACTGAAAGTCCCTCCTGACATCCCTGAAATGTTTACGTTGGTCAGCTTCCTTGTTTTTGTTTGTAGGCATCACCTATTTTATCAGTAAAGCCTCCATGATTGAGGAACTAATGCACATTGGGTTTGATTTTCCTCTGCGCTGTTCGGTCAGACTGTGTTTAATTACGGCTTTGCCATAAATATTTGATTAAGGGAAACAGTAATCTCCCCGCAGCAAACCCCCAAAAAGCCCACTTATTTCTGATTTTATGTTCCCGCCCAATTTTCCCCCAGCTCAGCTGTTCACTGGACTGTATCACTCAAACTTATTCGCTGTATCTAAACACCAGATATGTGCTTCTGTTGTTATACTGTAGATGTAAAATTAAATGTGTGAAATGTGAGAATTTCAATAAGACTAGAAACACAAATATTACATTAATAAATTAAATTGTGAAATTTTTAATTAAATGTTGAAATATTTTTTTCAATAGTTATTAAATATGAAAATACAACACCAAAAATAGGAAATAAATAAATGCAAGAATTATCACATATGATATTACTACAAAATAAAATGAAATATTATTTAATGATTATGACATTTAATTCATTTAACATGATAGAAAAGCTTTTATTTAACAAATTATTTATTATTGGATTGTGGTAAAAAGAAATCCGATAAAGAAATAATTATACAAATATTTGCTTATTTGTGCTACAGTCCATCATCAGATAATTTAAACTCTTAATGTTGGTCATTAAACACACCCTTACATCTGATTAGTTGTTCTGCACAGCAGATCAAATTCAGGGCCAATCCCGTTTATCTTTGCATGTTTTCCCCCCCCAACCCCATTTTGATGGTTAAGGCGGGTTTTACAAATAAATTTATAAAAAAAGGGTCTAAAAAGAACTATGAAAAAGAAAATCAATGTTTTAAAAAATTAACCCCTTTTTCATATAATAAAAAACCTTTTGAAAAAAACTATTGTTTTAGGAAAATCCCTTTACATATTGATTGTGAGTTTTTCCTTCCACTCAACTTTACATTAATAGGCTTGGATCACAGCTTCCTGTAAACAGCCAACTTCTTTAGCACTGACCTTTAGCAGCTTACCCTCCTTATGGAGAATCAGTTCTAAACAGCCTTACTCATGAATGTAGCCATAATATTTCTGTTGTAAAAAAAACTTTTTTAAATCTGTGAATCACGTACATCATTTATGTAACGATTTGATATAAAACAGTACTTTCACAATTAGGTTTTTAATATAATCACTAAAATAAATTCCCTTTTTAAATTGATAATCTAATTTAATGATACACATGCATGGATATGAGCCTTTGAAATTATTAAATGGAAATAATTTGTACAGGATTATATATAACTAATGGATTGCAATCAATTATACGTAATAAATTGTTAAATATATATATATATATATATATATTCTCTTGATATGAAAATAATTAAAATTCTAGTAAATTATTTTCAAACATAATTTTATTTAATAGATTATTTAGTTAATTCAGTAAGTATTGATAAATATATATTTTTCTTTGTATGTTTTCTTCCAGTTTTATCTAAATTATTCTATACATGAATATGTTTTAGCGATTAATGAAATATTTATCTAAGATAAATACCTATATATAAGTTATTTCATGCAGCTTTATCAAGAAATTTTCCAAATTTCTATCTATCTAAATTCTATCTAAATTATCTATCTATCTATCTATCTATCTATCTATCTATCTATCTATCTATCTATCTATCTATCTATCTATCTATCTATCTATCTATCTATCTATCTATCTATCTATCTATCTATCTAAAGGTAAATATTGAATTTAAACGCAACAATTTTGATTGACAGCGCTTCCTTGCATCCGTCACAATGGGAATGGGAGTGGCGATAGTGAGGAAAGAGGCGTACCTTTAAGTTGTGTTGGCCAATCAGCATCTGGAGGAGGCGGGGCCGCGTTCAAGGGACGTGAGGAGAAAGGGAGCTAAACTGTAAGCAGGCAGACAGAGAGAGAATAGCAGCGGAGGAAGGGATGTGTGTGTTTCCGCTGGTCGGTGCTGCAGGTACGGTCACAGCCGGATAACAGCGTTCATAGCGCCGCACCGGATCGCGGCGAGTCCCCCTCGGATATTTCTCTGTGTTCTCCACGAGCAAACTTGCACAATGTCCGGAGGGGGAGACATCCGCGTCCTCCGCCAAGAAGCCGGCCAAGAGAGTCCGAGGATGCCGGCCTGGAAGCGAGAAATCCTGGAGAGGAGGAAGGCTAAGGGCGGCGTTTCTGCGGGGAGCCCTGCCCCGGAGACGAGCCCCGGCGGCGCTGCGGGGACCCATCACGTCAACGGAGATGTAACGGGAAATGTGAACGGCAGCAGCGGTGGTACGAGAACAGACGGCGGGGCGAGCGGTGTGTCCGGGCGGAACTACACCATCACCACGGCCAGCCAACATTTCGCCAACAACAAAGAGCCCCGAGCGGCGGCCGCAGAGAGGATGGCACCGAGGGAGAGCCTGGTGCTGCAGGAGAGTCTGGGTCCGCTGGAGGAGAACCCGTTCATCAAGCTGGAGAAGGAGCGCAGGAAACGACAGGACCGGGAGAACGCCACCCGTCCAGTTCAGCACATCCTGGAGCTGTACGGGAGCGTCCCCGGAGTCCGAACCATCCGGGCCGAGAATATCATCATCATCGAGTCGGATCTGGATTACTTTCCGGAGGCCGAAGAGGGTAAAAGCTGGCAACAGAACGGCGTGGACACCTACAGCTCTCTGAACGACCTCCTGGACCGGAGAGGCAGCGCTGTGACGGAGATAAGAGCCAAGGAGGTGGTCATTTATGACACCACGCTGAGCCGGAGTGAGGAGAACCTGAGCACCCTGGGCCGCCCTGACCCTGATGGCCCCCATGATGCAGGGGAGGGCCAGGGGAGGGTCAGCCGGATCCTGCAGAAGTTCGACAGCAACTATGGAAAGCTACAGAAGAAGTCCCACAGCACAGAGAACCTGCTGGACCTAGATTGTAGTGCCAGTACCAGGCCAAGACATTGGTCCAAGCCACAGCCAGATCTGGTGCCAAAGCCCAGGCCAAGTCCAACTGTCAGCAGTCAGCCAACATCACCCATCTTCCAGACTCCTTGGACTTCCAAACCTAAGCCACACCCGGAACAGCACCAGCCAGGGTCGCCTCAGCCTGTAACCTCCTTTCGGCAGAGGTTTGAAGGGGCCCATGTCCCGAGCGTTGTCCCTAGAGACGAGCCAGACAAAGGGCAGAGCAAGCTCACCAGGGAGCGAGACTGGGAGGGTGCAGAGGTGCCCCCCAAACCTAAGGTGCCATGTTCTCCGGAGACCCGCCGTGCTCGTGCCGAGGCCTCCTCATTGCCCGTCTCTTCAAAGGTTTTACGTTCCTCCTCTGAGTTTGAGATCCGCCCCTCCCCTAAGCCAGACATCAACCAGATCCCAGACGGGGACATCCAGGCTCGAGCCCTCGCAAACTTGCGTCTGCAGTCAAAAAACTCCTTTACAGTGGTCCCCAAGCGTCAACTCCAAGGGTCGACTGCATCCAGCAGCCCAGGACCACTAAGTCCAGTCAAGTCCTCGCCATCACACAGAGCCGAGGCACCCTCGCCAGGAGTGCCAACCCCCCGCTCCCCAACGCTCATCCCAGCGCTCACAAAGAAGAAAGAGGAGAAAGTGCTGGAGAAGAAGGAATATGAAGCCCCTCCTGTTCCTCCTCCAGCCTGCGAACCCACTGCTCCTTCCTCTCCACCTGTCCTGACCTCATTCTCTTCTTCACCACCATCTCCAGCTCCAAAACAACTCGGCGTGGAAAAACTGCCAGTCACAAACATAGATGACATCGAGGTGGAGCCCCCGCAGCATATCCCTGTCCCCAGCCCCATGGTGCAAAGAAAAAAGGGTAACACCTTCACCGTGGTGCCTAAACGTTCAGTGGACCCCCAGCAGGCCTCAGCCGAGCCCCAGCAGGTGGCTCCGAGTGAGGCTCCACCGGGGTCCACTCCACCACAACCCCAGTATGCACATCTGGGCAGCTTGCTGAAGAAACGCTACCCCGCTGTGGAGGAGATAGAAGTCATTGGAGGGTACCTGAGCCTTGCAAAGTCCTGCCTTTCCAAGACCGGATCGGTGGGCAAAAAGGTGAGAGGAACACAGCTGACTTACTGCAGCACAATATTAGGAAAACATGCAAATGCCAGAATAACGGTTCTAATCTATCCCCATGTTCCTTAGTCTTCTCCTTCTCTATTTTCACCCTTTCTCCACCACTCTTCATGATCTTTAGCTTTTGGCAACTAAATCAGGAGGCATGAATGTTCATGCACCTGATTGAACATATTATCCGTATTTCATATATTGTGAGGCTCCAAATTTCCTTTAATTTTTCTGCAAAATTGCTGCTTTTTCCTTTAAAAAAAAACTTTGCATCATTGCAATTTGGGCATCTGTGAGGTTTGTTCTAGAGCTGCGCTGATTGGCTGACCAAAGATCGGAATCAGCCGATTTTTTTCTTTGATCTAATTGGGATTTTTAAGTTTATTTTTCATGTTCATTAAATGCATCAAGACTTTCCGCTCCCACCGTTTCAGGTCTGTAAACGCATCACCTTTTTTAGCTGAATATGTCTCTAACCTATAAGCTGTAAGTTAGGGACATATGTTTTGGAGCATAAATCAGGATATTCTAGTAATTTATTCATTTTCTGTTTGATTAAAAACTACCTCTATCAGAGAACATGCAGCACAGTTCTCCATTTTCTTCTCTCTTGTGCGTTCTAGTCCTTAGAAAGAAAAAAATGGAAATCAGTACTGGCTGATCAGACCTCAAAGAAAAGAGGAAATCAGGATCAAGAAAGATTTGTGGGCCTGATAACGGCATGTGCCTTGATGCATGAATAAGGATAATCTTTTAAGTCCTTCATTTTTGGTTGTATATAAAATTCCACCTCTATCAAATAACCGTTTTTATTTGTTAAAGTTCTTGGAAAGAAATAGCATTTCTGTCAAATTTCAGAATTGGCCTTATATATATATTTAGGCCTTAAGGCAAGCTATATTGGTTCTAAATCAATGAATGGATGGGAGAAACAAATCTAATTGCAAACTAAATAATGAACACAGTGCAACAAACAACACACTGTTTGTTGGTGCATTTACTGGCCAGCTTGAGTTTTGTTTTGGAGCAATGAGCAGTAGACAAGAAAATTAAGGTTAGGCACAATTTGACCATTTAAAATCAGAATCGGCAGATCAGACCTTAAAGAAAAAACAGAAAATCTGTATCATTTGGGAAAGCCTGATCTGTGAATCTCTAGTTTAGTCTCTATATTTGCTGGTTGCAAATATAGAGACTTTTTCTTTCTCTTTTGTAGTTATATTTCTGTGATTCTGGATCTTCCCCTGGTCTAAATATAGAAGTGGCACGTCACACAGGAGTGGCTAAGTTTTGGTTGCACCTGTCTCCAGACTGTTCTCCAATCAAGTCGTGCAGTATGTGTGTGTGTGAGTGCTGATCTAAATCTCTTACGTTCAATCCTTGGACATGCTGCAGCTCTTTATGCCTAAGTGGATTAGCAGCGTGTGTTTACACAGCCGGTTGGAGCAACTCGCTGTGCTTTTCTGCTCGTTTTTTGTTGTCCCACTAATGCATGTTGTTTGTCGCAGAGCTCATTACTGGTTCAGGTGGCTCTCCAAGCCTGTTAACTGACCAATCCCATCAAGGCTGTCTTCTGTTCCTCAGCGTCTGAAAAGGAAAATTTCCTGTTTCCTAAAAAGCAGCATGTTTACTCCTGAGGCGTTTTTTAATCCAATCAAGCAAGCGTGTTTTGGTTTTCTTTAAAAAGCACTGATCTGATGCTTGCCTGATTAAGGCAAATTGTTCGTGATTCACGTGCGTTTGGGATTAATTAAATTTTAGGGAGTGTTGCTAATTAATTTTGTGAGGACCTGCAGGGTTGATCTCTCAGATTGAAAACTGGATCAGTCTTGCGTGCAGTGCTTTGGTTTCTGCAGGCCGGATCTCATGATGCATCCTCGTTGTAAAGGGAGAGGAAACAAGTGCAACCTTGAGTTTGAATTTCTCTGTATATTTTTTAGACACTACGGTGAGATGCACGGGAACCACAGCATCCTGGACAAGAGTGCACCATGGTTGCATGATAAACCTCAACCTCTCTCATAGATGTGCAGAAGGCAATAGAGTGCCTTGCAAAAACATGCTTACCCGCTGAAGTTTTGTACATTTTGTTGCATTAAGAACCTAAACTGTAAGGTATTTTATTGTGATAGACCTCAGGTGTCGAACTCCAGTCCTCAAGGGCCTTTGCCCTGTAACCTTTAGATTTGTCTCTGCATCAACACATCTGAGTCACACAATTAGATCATTAGCAGGACTCTGTAGAACTTGAGTGCTTGAAGAGGTGATTCAGATGTTTTGGACTTGGAAAACATCCAAAAGTTGCAGGAAAGCAGCCCCCGAGGACTGGAGTTTGTCAACCTGTGATAAACCGACACAAAGATGTGTTTACATATGAAGTGGGAGGAAAAGCCCCCCTGAGTCAGTACCTCCATAGAACCTCATATCTGCAGCTTTGTAAATCTAGAACGTAGATATTAATAACCAGTCTTCTTTAAAAATTGGATGGAGAGCATCTGTGAAACATCCAATTTCAAGTCTTGCCACAAAGTCTAAACTGACTTTGACTAGGCCATTCTAACACTTTGATCTAAAACATTCTATTTTAGCTCCAGATGTGTGCTTGTGGTCCCGCTGGAAGGTGAACCTCCACCCCCGTCTCAAGTCTTCTGCAGCCTCTAACAAGTTTTCTTCTAGAATTGCCCTTTATTTACCTCCATCCATCTTCCCATTAGCCCTGACCAGCTTCCTTCCCCCTGTTGAAGAAAAGCATCCCACCACCACGTTTCTTTAAACGTTTAAATTAAATGATTACTTATGAGTTTCTTACACCAATAGCTTTCCTCTTGTTTTTCCTTTTATTTGGATTAAATTAGGGAGACAGGCTTACTTTTTGCTGATTAAGTGATATCTGGGGGTAAGTGGGTTGCGCTGGGTTTTATTTAGGGGCATTGCAGTAAATGGGGCTTAGTACAAATAAACTGTAAACATTCCTGATTTTTCCCAAAAGGAAACTATTCGTTTTCTTTCACTATTATTACGCACGACTTTGTGTTAATCTATGCAGTAAGATCTTTTTTAATTCATTATATTTTAAGGTCGTAACTGGGCAAAATGTGAAAAAATCCAAAGGATGTGAATACTTTTACATGACACCGTTCAGTTCAGTTCGTTTAAATTTTCCTTCCAAGTAGCCAGGCTTTCTTTGAAGTGCTCTTGATCCACAAGCCTTCTGAGGGTCTTTCAGATCTTTTCTTAGGACCTTTTTCTGTTGATCAACAGAACTTTTAAAGATGACTATAAGGTCTCGCTTCTTGGAAGGAAAGTACGAACCCTTGCACGGTGCTGTAGTTATCTCAGTAACCTCTGGAATCAGCAGCTCTTCAGTCTGAGCCAGTGTTACAACCTCTGAGACTTTGGCCTGCTGTCCTGTTTCCAGCTTGGAGCTCTTTAATCCTCTGCTCCACGTGGAGATCACCTTTTACAAGCAGGACAAGGAACCTTTGCCTGTTTCATCCATTCCAGCCCTGGTAGAGATGCAATCAAAAGCGATGAAATGTATAAAAACACTTTCTTCTCTTTCTGCCTGGTCGGATTTTTGTTGTTTTTTGCTCTTTTCTGTACCGACCCGGTTTGCCGAGCCTAACCAGAAAAACATGGAGGTTTGGGCCCGGCCCGCATAGTTTGTGAGGAATTTTTCTCTCTGTGTAAAAACAGCCTGCCAATAATGGTTGCAGCTCAAAGTTCTGGCTCGGTATTTTTTCCCCCATAAAAAACGTTTTTTTAATGAGGACCTTGGCCCAAAAAATATTCACATCAGAAACTCGACCAGATCCTTGACTCATTCCTCTTGACTTTTCCACACCTATTTCTACTCCTACATGTCTTTTTGTTGCTGCACCTCAGGCAGCTCAGACCCTCCTTTAGCCTGATTCCTTGTGTTTCCATTGCACATCGCTTGGAGGGGAAAGTGGTGGTTAATAAGCCTCGCTCCCAGCTTCCTGTGATCTCCTCTGTCAGGGAAGGAACTGTGGAGGAGCTACTGTATGTAGGTCAAGTGCAGCTTCTTATTCCACGTCACTCCTGCGTTTGCATAAAATCACTCTGAGTTTTTGGGTTAAACACAGACTGGATTTCCTTTCTTTATAATGGAAGATGGCAGAGCCTCTGGGAAGTGATAGATGTGGCTTGCAGAAAGCCGTGGGAGGCGACAGAGTTTGTTTTTGAAGTTTCTCTTCCCTCTAACTACTGGTAATTGTGGAAAAAGGAAGAGGGAACCACGTGTTTCCCAGCAGAAGAGATTTTTATCACGGACTCTTTCCAGTGTTTTTGCTCATTTGGAGGAACTGTTCACTGAACAGGAAAAGTTGTAAGAGGAACAAAAGTTAGTTTAATGGAAGCTAAATGGGTTTAGATTTACAGCAAGCTTCATCCTTAATTATTTAAAGGTGTTTTACAAATAAAAGTCTGAGAAAAGGTAGCTAAGTCAAATTGGGTGGAAAGCAGCTGGGAACACCAGTTTTCAAGTCTTGCTACAAATTCTAAATTGGATTTGGGTCTGGACATTGACTAGGCCACAGCATGATGCTGCCACCACCATGTTTCTGGGTTGGGATGGCGTGTTCCTGGTGATTTAGGCTTAGATTTACAGCACCATCTTTTTTTTGGCACGTTTTCATAAAGATGTTTAAAGAAATTCGAATTTTATTGCAATAGCATAAACAGAAAAAAAATCAAACCTTTAATTTAAGTACATTTATTGAGTTGTTTGCAGATGCCACACTTACTGGTACTCATGCTGTTAATAGTTTGTACAAACCCCTACTGGATGCCAATAGTAGTAGATCAGTGTTGGGTGAATCATGCCTGTGTTGATTCACCTACATATTTTGGATAATTATCCTGCTGAAAGATCCAGTTACGTACAGTTGGCGCAAAGTGTTTTTCTACCTATTCATTCGACCTATTCATTCTTTGTTTTATACCAGACCCACCTAGAGTCACTTAAATTGAAAAACTTCTTAAGGTGTCAATTACGGTCAGTGTTCGCAATAATAGTTTTGCAAAGGATTGTTTGGAAAGCAATAATTGTCACCTAATGTATTCTTAGTGCCACTTTAGGCTACAAAACAGTGCTGTTTATGTAAGTTCTGACCACTGATGCTGGGAGGATCGCTCTTCCTACTGCAGCAGTATGGCTCCTTTGGAAGAGTAAGGTACTTAGAAGTTGAAATGTACACACAACTAGCCTGTTGCATACGGTCATGTCAAAGTTCCAAGGGGGAATACTTGTGATTGTTTGCTAACAAAACTTTCCAATTCAGTCATTCCTGCAGCTTCAGAGATCTGGGGAGAGGGATCTCCGTCTGTGAAATCAAACCAGCACAGCGTTGATCTTCTAGCAATGATGATTTATAAGCTAAGAAAATTCCCTCCAAACTTTGTAGAAAAGATGTTAAATGAACATGGCCAACCTCTCTGTTCAGCCTCTAAGCGTGGGATTTTTCAGCGCTAAAACTATAACCGAGGACTTGGTTAAAGCGGTTACACTTTAAAACTTATGTAAAGTAACAACAAATTGTGCTGAAATGGATACCTGAAACAGATGTTAAATGATTTGCGGCGACCTTTACGTTCTGTTCTGCTACTAAATGTGTGATTTATTTATTTATTTATTTTAAACAATAAAACTATAACCTATGATTCTGTCAAAGCGATTAGACTTAAAGGTTTGGATAAGAGAAGAACAATTCCTGGGCTGAATTTTTTTTTATCCCTATATCCGAATGTCCTGCAAATCAATCCATATGTTTGTTTCTCTGCCCATCGTCCATGCATTTGTCCATCCAATTTAAAGGAAATACTTGTATTTATATTTGAGTTAAAAGCACTGTGAACTTGAAATTTGAGTCTGGAGAATTATGGAACTTTATCATGAATAATTAGCAGGAACCCTGAACATTATTATTCTGACATTGCCAGTTTGAATCCCTGAAAGGGCTTTGACCGCAGTGCCTGGTCCGACTGCATCAACGGTGCTGAAAATGGAAATCCACGCTCCGGTTAATTAATAAAGGGGCATAAAACCTGCGCTATCAGCCCTGATCTCTTTGCTCACAAGTTTCTTTGGAGTGACAGTGATGTCAAAGTCACACTGTCACTCTACTGGCTGGAACTCCTACCAGACAGTTACCATTTTTGTTCAGACCACAGTAGTCCTGTTATAGGCTGGCTTGGTTAGTTGATTTTATTCATCTATTTTAGTATAAGCACTGTAAAACACTTTTTTTTTTCAAGATTTTCAACAGGAATGATTAGGTTTAGATGTATGACAAACAATCCCACAGCATGATGCTGCCAATGTAATACTCCACCCGTAGTTCAGAGAAGATACTGAAAGTACCCCCTCAGCTAACGGGCCCGTTTAGTGGTATAGATTTCTAACCTGGTAATCTGATTTGGTCCTGAGATGGTTTCCCGCACCAGAAATGGACCGTTAGTCTCATCTGAACAAATCACACAGTTCCAGATAAGGTCCCGGTAGAATTCAGTCCAATCCAATTTTATTTATAAAGCCCTTTTTAAAATGCCCTCAAGAGACACAAAGTGCTGTACAGTACCTAGTAGGTAGAGAAAGCCATCGTAAAAAGATGAGTTTTAAGGGAATATTTAAAAGCAGCTAATGAGGAGGCCTGTCTGATGGGTAATGGGAGGTCAGCCTGGAACACAGTAGAACTTAGCAACCTCCACTTGTTTACGTTTGTGATGGTAGGTGAATTGAGCTGTTCTTGGTATTACTCTTATACAGTTGGTTAATGTGTAGATAACATCTAATTGTTGTTATGGAGACTTGCCACTCTTTGCTGGTAGCAGTGAGCCTTGGAGAAGGTTTCCTCACTGTGTACGGATGAACTTGTTCATCTCAGTTCTGGTGGTTGTACCCTTTTTAGTTGTTCTGACAGTTGACTATTGGGGAGTTTAAGTAAGAAGCCATTTTCTTGCAGCCATTTCCAGATTTATGAAGTTTAACACATAGCTGCCTTACCTGAGCTTCATGTTTTCTTGTCTTTAAAGTCATTATTTAATGTTTACTTATTCCCCGTTGAGAAAAATAATGATTAAAAATTCACTTCAGGCAGTTCTATTTATTTTATAGGATTTGATGGGTTGATTTTCTTGTTTTTGTGTTGCAAAAATAAATGTTGGATCGTTATTTCAGCGAGATTATGCTGCCTCAATAAAAGATTAATTTATTTGGATGTTTTACAGATGCAGGGAGCAGAAGATGAAATGAGTGACATTTGTGTATGAGGTATTGAGTATCAGGTCACATAGGTGATCCGCGGTCATGACTATATATGGGAGGAACCCTTCTTTGACTGGTTAGCTGAGTCACCCACAGAAGGGGGAAACTATTTTTGAACGCTAAAGCAGCAACCTGTCAAAGAAGGGTTCCTACCATATGAAATCATGACCACTGATCGTCCATGTGACCTGATACTCAATACGCCAAACACATATATCAATTATTTTACCTTCTGCTCCTTCAGGACATCTTTAACTTGGTCGTCTAAGATGTTGGAAGGTGCTTTATTTCCATTAGCTTTCAATATAAAGCCTGGCTTTAAACAACTGGAGGCAGTGTTCACACAAATGCGAAACTCGTTTTCTGACCTCCGACCAAAACTTACAAACTCTGTGGTTTATTTACATCAACATTTGGTTGTAGGAGCTGGGATTAGCGTCTCTGCTGGGTTGTCTATGTTTCTGTTGAACAGTATGGAAAACCACTGTGGCGTTCTTTCACTTGAACAGAGCTGGTTTCGCTCGCTGTCTCAGTGGTAGCTGAACAAGCTCGTTACAACACAATGTGCAGGATATTGGTATATGTAAGCACTCTTAATAACATGTCTACAAATAGATGCGGTGCAGTACTTTATGGGCAGCTACTGTACTTTTACTCCAGGTTCTCTTTTGTTTTTATGAGCAGTGCAGTAATGTGTAAGATGTAGGTATGGGCTGGTATGAGATTATTATACCTAATATAATGATATAAAAACCAAGATGTGGAGCAAACATGTATGACATGATCTAATTTCCTTGAACAGAAATGCAGTCATTATTACTACTGATATAATATAAAATATTGCTCATTTTTGATATTAAAGCTGTAATTATTCTTCAGGACATTTATATTTTCATTTTGATGGGTAGGATTAAATTTCATGATAAAATTTGGCATCACTGTTTGCAATAAAAGTTTCTTCAGAGCAGATGTTCTCATTGGTTGAAGACCTAAACAAAATTATTAAAGAACTACCACCAGGTCATTTTAGTAGTATTTGCTCTAAATGGTTATTTTTCCTGTTGCTCCACAATGTTAACTTAGGAACCTGGCGAGTTGACATTAGCCAGTTAATTAGCCAGGTTATCTGCTCCAGTAGTGAGCTTGTTTGTGTGGCTGTTTATTAAACCATCACACAGTTACTGTCATTGATTGTGAACGTATGTATTGAAACAGTGTTAGCCTAAAGATGATGATCCCCAGGTCTGGTCGTCCTGAAAGCAGACGACAAGATGCTAAATGAAGTCTCCAAAAACGTTAAAATGTCATCACAGGGCCCACAGCATGCTGTGCAATCATTAGATTCCCTAAAATGATTTTTTAGACCTTTACTGCTTGTGATTTTTTTTATTCCCAAAGTTTTTTCCCAAAGTACAGTTGACTGACAGCTCGCAGAAACAGTTGGGGGAGGGGGAGCTACATATTCTTAGGAGACATATGAACACATTTAAACACTTTGAATTGAGGGAGTGTTGGTTAAAAACTTTAGTGCATACCTACATGCCAGAAAATGGCCCCTGCCAGTTCAGATATTCAGTTACCCTTTCAGTGGGGGTGTTTTATTTTGAAAGTCTAAGAGCATACATGTCTTATTTAAGAGCAAGATTCCTTATTTTCTTTTTCAGTTGTTATATAGCTCTCCAAAGTCTCTCTTTCTCTTGCTCCTGGCTTTGGTCTTGTCTGTTCTTGGTCTACACTTGGTCTCGGATTAGGTGGTCTTGCCTACTAGTCTAGAGCAATCCATACGTCTCTCTAAAGTTGTTCTGACCAATTTTTCAAACCTTTTGTAGGGCAAATGACCTTTATACTGCTCCCTTAATTGTATAACATTCTAATAGAAGGAATGGATCGTTTTAGGTTTTAATATGCCTGAATTAGTGCTTTGCAAGGCATTAGTTTACCATCTAGTAGTTTCTCTAACATCAGAACGTTGTGTATACCCAGTTGTTCTATATTTACCAGCCTTCCTCTATAAATAAAAACTGATTTATAGCATTGTAATGCATATAAGGCATGAAGCAGGGTAATGCTGGTAGCAGCTCTAAGCAGAGAGCCAACCAACATGTTGGTGGTATAGGAAAGTTGTTTTTGGTGTTTAAATGGACGGCCCCTCAGCCCCGTTGGACCGGCAGATTATGCTGTCTGAGACAACAGGCCGCTGCAGGAATAGCTTCTCTGGGATCTTTGGAAATGTGTTTGAATGGTATCTGTAGTTGAAAACTTCTGCAGGAAAGTTCCCAGTTACTGTGGCTTGCCTCCTTGCTCCACCTCAGCCTGGTTCAAAGAGGGCATTGATGCGGTTTGTTTTTTATTGTCGGACTAAAGCATGGCTTTACAACGCTGGGTGTAGATATGTCGTTCCACCAAATCTATAAACTGATGGTAGAAAACAGGCCAGAAGGCATTCGGTGTAACAAGTTGGTATTAACATTTTTACAACCTTTGGCAATTGGCAAAAACCCATCTGTTTGCAAAGTTGGATCAGAACATTTAGGAATCATTATCCCTGAGTCTAATAATCTGGGATTTTCTTGGACACATTGCGAAGTCAGACGAGTGAAACTCGCCCTGTGAGCTCTTAATGATGTAAAACTGATTACAAGTATTTTACTCTCCCCATATTGGGTTTAATGTTGGCGTAAACTCCATTAGCTTCAACAAACATCAAACATTTACTAGAATACATATTTTTCTGAATGAAACGAGCCTTTCTCAGATTATACTGCCATATTTCACAATGACCAGCCCCTGCTGAACAATCAGACCACTCCTCTTCCTGTCTTATCAGTCATACTTATGCATGAGTTCTTGCATTTGCCTGAGTTTTAGATGCAGTTTATAAATTTTTTTTAGGGAACTCAAACTGCCTCTCATCGTGCTAGAGGTAAAAAATACCCTGAATGGTTAAAAGCTCCTTGTAACACAGGAAGGCCAAGCAAAGGGCACGCTCCTACATTTACATTGTGCGTCTGAGCTACAGGTGTGAAAGTCCATTGTGTTTAATTATTTACCATCCGGCAGACATTCCCCATCTCTGCTCTCTCCTCCCTTACGCTTCCTGAAAACCTACAACCTTGCCTCCTTGTCCTTTTTAGAGTCAGAACTGGAAGTCATATAAAGAGATTGTGAAGACGTGTATCGTTAAACATCAACCTGGGTGTTATCAATGTGGAGAACTTTAATTTAATTTAAATCCGTTTGTGATCCCACCCTCTGTAAGGTTTATGAAGACAGCAGATTTACTAATGTTTTCCAGGAGCTCGAAGGTAGCATCATTTTGCATTTTTTAACTGAATTATAATTTGGTTTTTAAGGTTCCAGTCTATTAGTTAGTCACCCTACCCTCTACCAGCTGGTCAAGGTTTGTCACACGCCTCGCTTTCAGCGATGAGATGTTTAAACAGTTTCCTGCATGTCCAGCCCTTTTCAAGTCACACCACAGCATCTTAATAAGGTCAAGATCTGGACTCAGCTCACCATCACATAATGGTGAGCTGATGCAGGTCCTGCTGCAGCAAAGCATCACCAAACCATGACACCCTCCCCGCCATGCTTCAGAGTTAGTATGAGGTTCTTTCATTGTGTTTGGTTTATGCCAAACACAAACATCCTCTGCTCTGGTGTCCAAATAATATTTTAGACTCATCGGTCCAAAGAACAGTTCTGGTCTTTCACTATTTTATCTCTGGCATTTTTATACAGGCCTTCATGTTGGACAATAAAAGTTTCCTCCTGGTACGCCTCGTATTAAAGTTAAACTTGTGCAGTCTCTTTCTGATTGTACTGACCTGCACTTTCATATCAACGACAGCAAGGGCCTGGCTGCTGTAGGTCTAATCATGACATTTTAAGCTTTTTGGAGACTTCTTTCAGGATTTTACAGTCGGCTCTCATGATAAACGTGCTTGGACTTCCATTTCTTGGGACGTTGGCAGATATTTTGAATTTCTTCCATTTGTGGACTATTTTCAGTAAAGTGGAACGGTTGATTTCCCATTATTTTAAGACGTTTTTAATTCCCCCTACCAGCCCCTCAGTTAGCTTCAGAAAACGTAAGAGATCTTTCTGCCTTTAGAGCAACAGGTAAACCCTAAATTAATCTGTGAAAATAGAGGACTCAACCTCTCTTCTGTCTAGACCGGATTTTAATCATTTAGCTGTTCTTCTTAAAGGCTGCCATTATCGGCTGGGCTGCTTTGAGTCACATTACGGTTAAAATAAATTCACCAGAATTCTGTCACATAGGAGAGGTGCTACTTCTGTTTTTATTATTCTCAGGGGTGATGCACATTTGGTTTCCAAATAAGGGATGTGTCATTCTCCCTAGCTGTGACGCTTTGTGGCTTCCACTGAAACCTGCGGGTGAATACCAGTTTCCCCCGCGGCCCTCGGGCTACAGCCAGAAGAGTCGGTGTAATTAGAATTCAGCCAGCAAAGCCCCACTATCATCGTCATGTTTAATTCAGTGTGTGTGTGTGTTTGTGTGGGTCTGTAGAGTAAGGAGCTGAGAGGGCAGCAGTAGAGGACGCCAGCAGACGGGGCGGGTTTATAAAAGGAACAGGAGTGGGCACAAGTGAAAGGAGCAGGAGGAGGTCACTGACTTTATTACCTCCTCTGCTACTCTTCATCTGATTTGGCGATGCATCTACCATGGAGTATTTCTTTTCTTACACTGGTAATTATAAGGATTTTAAAAAGTACAAACTCAGCTGTTTCTCGATTACAGCTGCGGTTTCTTTCGGTACTTTTTGTGCCTCCATGTAAATTTTATTCAAATAATCTCCACACAGAAGCCGTGTCTGATCCAACTGAATCTGGTCTCTGTCCCACATTCCTGGCCTGACATGTGCGGCACGTAAACATGGATTCACGCAGCTTTTTTCCCCCCGGTTTGTCCCTGATGCTGGGGATAACTAGCTTCATCCAAGCTCCGTCTCGTCTGCTCGTCTGGCTCCGTCTCTAGCTCCACTCTCTCGTTTCCCTCTGTCTCATATCCATGGTGCCTGTCGCCACGGCAACACCAGCCACGGCCATTCTATCCCAGGATAAGGGGTTTCGACGTCAGCGTGGATGCTGCAGGTTTCTGTAATTGTGAATTTGGAACAAAGAGCATGTATTATCTTTCAAATAATGAAAATGTAAATCTGTTTAAATGTGATCTCTGTTCAGCAAAATGCTGAGTCTGCAGGTTTGTGTCTGATCTCACATTACAGCTACAAACTTCAGTTTATTTAATTGGTATTGTATGTTTCAGACCAAAACAAAGTGGTGCATAATTGTGACTTTTTTTTTCCAAATATAAACAAGGAAAATGTGGTGTGCATTTGTTTTCAGCCCCATTACTCTGATACATCAAAATAAAATTCAATGCAGTTGCCTTCAGAAGTCATCTAATTAGTAAATTACCTGTGTAAACTAGTCGTAGTATAAATCCAGCTGTTCTGTCAGGGAGGCCTCTGGAGGAGGTTCTCAGGTGGGAGCATCTAATGACAGGTCAACTTTTAGCTCCACAATACACAAATCTTTCGAAAGGGGAATTTAGCTAAAAGGGAAAAGCAATAGCAAAAAAAGAAAGCCTTAAAAAAGCCCTTTTTGGGGGTTTTTGGGCCCTTCTGCATTTTACTACTTGTTTGGAAAAACAAAACATTGCAAAATCCCCCGTGTTTTTAAAATCTCTTCAGTGAAACATGGTGGTGGCAGCTTCATAATGGGGGAATGCTATCCTTCAGAAGGGACAGGGTAGCTGGTCAGAGGTGATGGAAAGATGAATGGAGCAAATACAGGATAACCCTGGAAGAAAACCTGTTGGAGGCTGCAGAAGACTGGAGGCCGGGGCGGAGGTTCACCTTCCAACAGGACGATGACCCTAAACATACAGCCAGAAATACAATGGGATGGTTTAGGTCAAAGCAGATTCATGTGTTAGAATGGCCTAGTCCAAGGGTCTGCAACCTTTAAAATCCAAAGATCCATTTCTGTCTAAATTAAACTGGTTTAGAGCCACAAATGTTACCTGACATTTTGAAAAAAGACAACTTATTATTTGTAATAACTGTCTACTACACAAAATTTGTTGTCTGATTTTAACAAAGAAAAACAAAAGTTGCTAAAAGAGGATGGATACAGTTTCTTCTATGGGATGTTGATATTTGGGGAAAAATGTCAACATTTCCAACCAAATGACAAGAAAATTAGTCTAAAAATATTACTGGTACTTTAAGTGTCATTTTTTTGTAAACAATTAAATGTAGTTTTTCCATGAAAAACTGCTAAAACCTGCATTTATACTCGTACTCGTCGTCTTCCACTTATCCGGAACCGGGTCGCGGGGGCAGCAGACTCAGCAGAGACACCCAGACTTCCCTCTCCCCAGACACCTCCTCCAGCTCCTCCGTGGGGAGCCTAAGGCGTTCCCAGGGCAGCCAAGGGGGAACATAGTCCCCCAGTGTGCCCCGGGGGCCGCCCCGGGCCCCCCCTGGGGGGACGTCCTAAAACCTCCCGAGGAAGGTTCCAGGAGGCATCCGGATAGATGCCCGAGCCACTTAAACTGGCTCCTCTCGATGTGGAGGAGCAGCGGCTTACTCGACCCCTCCCCGAAGGGGCCCGAGTCCTCCCCATTCAAAGGAGTACCCGGCCCCCCCTACGGAGGAAGCTATTTCAGCCGCTTGTACCGGGGACTTGTTCTTCGGTCATGACCCAAATTTTCATGGGCCTAGGTGGGGTGGGAACTAGACCGCGGTAAATTGAGGAGTTCGTTTTTTGGTCAATTTTTCTTCACCCCAAAGGACCCGGGACAGCGCCCCCATTACTGCGGCAGCCGCACCGATCCGTCTAATATCTCCCGCTCCATTTTCCCTCCTCTTGAACAAGACCCCCAGAACTTGAACCTCCACTTGAGGCGGAACTCCCCCCAACCTGAAGAGGGAAAGCCCCCCTTTTTTGGTTTAGTACCTTTGGGCCCCTGCTTGGAGGGTGATCTTTATCCCCGCCGCTTACACTCGGCTGCGAAGCCCCAGCCCTGTTTGGTCTTTGGGTAAGGGGGGCCCGAGGACCCCGTCATCTGCAAAAGAAGACGAAAATCCCTGGTACCCAAACCAGACCCCCTCGGCCCTTGGGTCGTCTAGAAATCCTGTCCATAAAAGTTATGAAAAGGACCCGGGGACAAAAGGGGAGCCCTCCCCGGAGTCCCAAAATGCCCGGGAAAAAGGTCCGCTTGTGGGCCGGGAAGCGGGCCAAACTCCCTGCTCCGCTCGTCAGGGGCCGGATAGCCCCCAATAAAGGCCCCCGATTCCATATCCTGGAGCACCCCCAAAAGGCATTTACGAGGGACACTGTCGATTGCCTTTTCCCGGTCCACAAAACACATGTGAACCCGGGTTGGGCAAAAATCCAAGAGCCCCCGAGTACCCTGTAGAGGGTATAGAGCTGGTCCCTGTTCCCCCGGCCGGACGAAAACCAACCTGCTCCTCCTGAAGCGAGGTTCGACTATCGGGGGGACTCTCCTTCCAATACCCGGTGGCCCCAAGGAGGCTGAGGGGTGTCCCCCTGTAGTTGGAACACACCCTCGGGCCCCCTTCTTATGAAGGGGGACCACCACCCCGGTCCCGCAAGTCAAGGCACTGCCCGACCGCAGCAATGTGAAGAGGCGTGTCAAACCATGAAGCCCCCCAAAAATCCGATTTTTGGACTCAGGGGGGATCTCATCCCCCCGAAGCCTTGCCACCGCGGGGCTTTTAACCACCCCGGGGACTTCAGCCGGGGATGAAAAGTCCAACCCCCGGTCCCCAGCCCTGTTTCCCCCAAGGAATGCGTGATCAGGATTTAGGAGATCCCCGAAAATACTCCTTTCCCCGCCCGATAATGTCCCCATCGAGGTCACAACCTCCCCCCCACTTAAACTGTTGCGAAGCATGCCCCCCCTGAAACGCCGGAAAGGTTTTTCCAGAACGCTTGAGGCCCCCCGGGAGTTTTTTTTTTTATGGCCTCACCGAAAACCCCCAGCCCGGGTTTTTGCCTCTGCCCAAAACCCGGGGGCCCCAGCACGCTTGGCCTACGGTACCCATCGCCGCCTAGGAGTCCCACAAGCCAAAACCCCAGCCGATAGGACTTTCTTCAGCTTGACAGACCTTACTGCCGGTGTCCCCACCCGGGGTTTTGGGATGCCCCCGCGACAGGCAGCAGCCCTTTGGCCGAGCTACGGGAGCAGCATCGACATAGATGCGGAGAAAAATGGCCCCTCGGACTCTATGTCTCCAAAAACCCCCGGAAATTTGGGCCAAGTTCCCAGAGGGGGGAGTTGAATACATCCTGGGCGGGGCTCCGCCGGGTTCCCAGCAGACCCTCACTATGGCTTGGGCCTGCCAAGTCTTCCGGGTTTCTTCTCCTCCAGCGGACCAATACCACCAGGTGGTGATCAGGGGACAGCTCAGCCCCTCTCTCACCGAGTTCCAAAAAATGCGGCCGAAGGGGCTGAGATACGACAACAAAGTCGATCATTGACCCCCTCCCTTTAGGGTTTCCGGGTGAAAGTGCACTGATGGACACCCTTATGCTTGAACATGGTGTTCATTAGGAAACCCGTGACTAGCACAGAAGTCCAATAAAAAGCACCCCCGGATAGATCGGGGAGGGGCCCTTTCCCCCCGATCACGCCTTCCCGGTGTCACTGTCGTTTCCCACGTGGGGTTTAAGTCCCCCAGCAGAATAATGGGTCCCCCCGGGGGGGGCACTTCAGACCCCTGACAGGGACACCAGAAGGCCCCGGGGACTCCGCACTACCCTCGGCCCGTAGCCGAAACAACAGTCAGAGGCCTATCCCAACCCGAAGGGCGGGGTGCGACCTCTCATCCACCGGGGTAAACCCCAACGGAGGTGAGCTGGGGGGGAACAAGCAAAACCACCCCGCCCCGCCTTCCCCCCTGGGGGCCCCCCCAGAGTAGAAAGAGTCCCCCCTCTCAAGGGGATGGGTTTCCAGAGCCCCCCTGTGCGTGGAGGCGAGCCCGACTATTTCTAGTCGATATCTCTCGACTCCCGCCAAGCTTAGGCCCTTCCCCCCCCGGGGTACTTCCACATCCCTAGAGCCACCCAAGCATCCGGGGATCGGGGCCCCCTGAGGTCTCCACCTTCGTCCGCCGCCCAATCCTCTTTGCACCGGTCCTCAGGGTTCCCCCCTGAGGTGGTGGGCCCACTGGGGGATGGCCTCGGTTCTCGTTGGGGGCTTGGGCCCCGGGCCGGGGGTCCCGCGGGAGAAACCCCGGCCACCAGGCGCTCTCCGACGAGTCCCGACCCCAGGCCTGGCTCCAGGGTGGGACCCCGGCTCCGCCGTACCGGGTGACGTCACATGCCTCGATATATTTGTCCTCATTTGTCCTGCATTTGTTTTTATAGATATATTAAAAACATTACTTGGTTCATCATCATTTCTACCCAAAAGAAATTTTAGACCCATGTGGAAGGTCCGGAGAAATTGGGTATCGGGAGCTGCAGGTAAAAACCCTGGTCTCCCAAGCCCAACCCAAAAATTGATGTTCACGATGTTCCATCTTTTTTGTTTAGTTTTCTTTTTCAAAATTTTCAATTGTTAAAAACGTTGGGGCTTTCCCGAAAAGAAATGAAAAGAGTCTAGTGGCTTGTTGAACAGTCACTCTATAAATACAACAGTAAACTTCTGCGGTTTTTTTGGACTTTTCCTGTTTGTCAGTTTAAGCCCAAACTCAGACGATTCTGTGCATGAATGAATGAATCTGACTCCAGTTTAAAAGTGTTTGCAGAAAGCATTCAAATAAAAGAGTTCTTTCTTCTTGTCTCTGCTCCTCTTCTCCTCGTTCTGCTTTCCTACCTTAAAATAGAGTCTCTGTCCCAAAGTTCACTGAAAAAATGGTTCATCCCTCTGAGATACACCAGTTGGAATGCTCCCGTTATTAGTTTGTCTTAAGTTAGATAGAAGACACAATTTTACTGATATACAACTTATTCCCAATGATTTTGCCTCCTCTGTTCCTTTCATAATGGAAAGTTTTTTGCACAAACTTTAATCCTATCCTAGTTCACAAGATTAGATGATCTTCAAACCCCCCAAAATCCTGAAATTATTCAACAAAGTGGATAAATTGTACCTTAAATCACATCTTGGAAAAATTCCGATTATCCAGTTTCAAGGTTACTATGTTTTTGCATCAGTCTGTCCATCCAGAAACCATTCCTTCTCTTTATCCGTCCATTCATCCATCCATCCATCCTGTGGGTTTTGTTGGTGGAGCCAACAAAACCCACAGGATTATTTCTGCAGAGGTCAGGCTCTACAGAGGTTAGCCTCTGTAGAAATATAATGTTATAAAACCATAGAAAACCTTGGTTGTATTTATAAATGGGTTAAACAGGACTATAAACTCTTCCCTCTAGTACGGATTTTGAAGTGAAAATTGTGCAGGAAACCTGATTTTTCTTTTTTTCAACACATATTGACCATTGCTTATAACTTGGTGATGATGTGCGTCAGCTGTAGATATTGCCAGAAAAAGTCCGTCATGGATGCTTTTCCAGTGTGAGAGTCATAGTCATTCTTTCCCTGGAGAATAATTTGCCCATCATTCAGCCTGTGATTCTGACCTTGCCTTTGTCGCCATTGTGGCTTTTTCAGACACACCTAACCCCCAACAATTCAGTCCAGTATTAAATGCACCAACAATGACGGTGTTTGTGTGTGTTGGGAGTGGACTGCCGATTGGTTTGGATCTCCACCCTACTGGTGTCACCTTACCTCCGCAGTTCATGTATATGTGCAGAAATGGCCTCAGATGACTCCGAAAGTTATTGTCCACTGACCTGAACTCGTCCGGCTTGGAAATCCATCCCCTTCTTTCATTCCAGCTCTGATCAGTCATATAATCCAATCCTGAAGCCACACGGACACTTAAACATGTTACTCACGCAAGGCTAAAGGGCATACTATTATCACAGTGACTCACGCCATCTCGGGACCCGGCAGAGTAAACACAGATTTTCTCAGCTGGCGCAGCTTTCGTCCCACTCCACCAGCCTTGGCTGTGAGCACCATCCACCTACGTCTGTTAAAGCCCATCTATCTGAGCGCTGAGGTGATTCTCCACCTACAGCTACACACAAGAGCGTACTGAACAGATTACTGGTGGGTATATTTACTGTCGTTGGTGGTCAGGAGTTTACACACCCCCATCCTCAGGAATTTCATATTAGGTTTTGGCTTTTATTTATGTGATCCATTCTTTTACCAGGGTGGGGTAACGTCATATATATTTCACCGCTTTCCTTGGCAAAATTGATTGAGTTTCATGACAAGATAACTGATTAAATATCGAGCCAGAATTACGCTGTAAGGTTGTTGATGGCTACAAAAAGTGCGGTGTAACCAAATATTAGTGTGTATTACTGTGTGTATTTGAGCTGCTGGTTCTGCAGCCTGAGAGCTGCTGGAGGAAAGGAGCAGTCTGTCTCTAAAGGAGCTGTCCAGTTCAGTCAGCACATCATGCCTGGGGTGGGAGACGTTGCTAAGGACAGCGGACAGCCTCAGCAGGGCCGGCCTGTCCCCACCCCGCACCTGATCAAGTGGCCATCAAAAGACGGAGCTGCTCTTCCTCCTGAGGTCGGCTGTTAAAAGGCCGCTACTCCACCAGACATCTTCCCTAACAAACCTCTGAGCCTCCTCAGCAGGTAGTCTGTTCTGAACCTCCCTGTAAAATGCATCATGTGGGTTTAGGTTTGCATTTTTAGTGATTTTTCTGAATTTCAAGTGTTTTATCTTCTAAGTTGACTGACTTCTGCCACAGGTGGCGTAATTCAGGTGAAGCAGGTCGGATATTTGGGTCAGATTGGTTTTGTTTCCTGGCACTTAGGGTGTGTCTTATTGGTAGTTGTTTGCCCTCAGAATTATGACCTGTAAGTGCTGATTAGATTTGCTTTCATTATAATGGTACAACTTGCAAAACAATTAAGTTAATCTTTATTTGGGTCAGACAGATGGTTACATGTTTGATTTGTGGCTGTTGTGGGATGGCAGCAAAAACTGACTTATTTTACCTGCAACACATCAGTGTAAGTTAAAGTGTGGTTTGCATTTGTAATCATCCCCCTTTACTCTGATCCCTATAGATAAAATCCAGTTCAACCAACCGCCTTTAGAAATATTTTAATTGGTAAATAGTCAGTCTGTGTGTTATTTATATTTTTGCAGCACTAGTGGACTTTATTTTTATTATTTTTCCAAAGTAGACAGACAGGAAGAGAGAGGAGAAAGACCTGCAGCACAGCTCTCCGGAGTTGGGTCTTGAACCCGGGACGGCTGCGTCAAGGACTGAGGCCTCCACATACGGGTCACGCACTCTACCACCAGGCACTGTGCCCCGTCTGCGTGTAATTTAATGTCATTAGTGAAGAAAGAGCATCATGAAGATCAAGTCACTCAGGGAGAATGTTGTGGAGATGTTTAAACACAATATCCCAAGCTTTGGAAAAACTCAGAGAGCAATGTTTACTGCTCAATGTTCAATTTAAAGAGAGCAGACATCAGAAAAGCAGCCAAGAGACCCATGGTAACTCTGGAGGAGCTGCTGTGATCCACAGAAAATCTATGCATCCCCACTGCTAAACATGGTGGTGGCAGCATCATGCTGTGAGTATGCTGTGCTTCAGCAGAATGCCCTGGTAGATGAAACCAAAATGTATCTGTTTTTTAGCCTACGTGCAGTGTTTTCTTTGGAGGAAAACTAACACTATGCATTACCCTGAACATATCATATCCACTGTTATTCAAGGTGGTGGCAGCATCATGGTCGGGGGAAGCTTTCTTTAGCTGGTAAAGGGAAGCTGGTCATAGTTGATGGGATGCTGGATGTTCCTAAATACCTGTTAGAGGCGTCAAAAGACTCGAGACTGGGGTGGAGGTTCACCTTTTAGCAGGGCAATTACCCTAAACATTCAGCTAGAGCTACACTGGAATGGTTTATATCAAAGCATATTCATGTCTTAGAATGGCCTAGTCAAAGTCTGGAACTAAGTCCAATCGAGAATCAGTGGCTTCCTTAAAGTAATGCTGTACACAGATGCTCTACATCTAGTCTGACTGAGCTGGAAATATTTTACCAAGAAGAATGGGCAAAACTTTGAGTTATTGCACTGAATCTGCAGCTATAATCGCTGTAGAAGGTGGTTTCCAATGAAACTCTGAAGTTTGTGGTTATAAAGTGACACAGTGTGAAAAATTTAAGGCTTTTGGAAACTTTTGGAGCTGTAGCTCAGGCAAGTTGCCCACCACTTGCTGCATGCAGGTTTGTCTTCAGGCACTAATGCAGCTGCAGCTGACACTCTTCAGCCTGATCATTGTGGTACTGTTCTAATATTATCTACCTGCTGGAGATTAGCTCTAATCGGGCACTTGCTCAGTCTGTTCCCTGAAGCGTTGTTGGTCTGTTTCGTTGCTGCACCAGGTAACAGAATACATTTCTATCATGTTTTACCCTGATCCAAAGCTATCAGGTGCTTTGCCAAACTTCCCCCAAATACAACACCAATAGGGCAGCACTGAGCTCATGATGAAAACCATTGAAATACCAATTTAACACACAATTAACAGCAGCTGCAACACCTTAAATGCTCTAAAGCCGTTTTATTGTGCCAGTGCTTCTTTGTGGTTCTGAGCCGTTTAATTTGAGCCCAGTCAGAGCCTTGTGCACCATTTCAGCAGGAACCACGCTTCACCAAACGAGGACATGCCATTCTGCTTGGCCTGGAAAACATTTTGCTGGCAGGGCCCTCATTTCGCCCTACTGGCCAGGACACATTCATGAAGACATAATCTCCTCTGCAGCCTTTCTCCCTTCATTTTTCTGTTCTTTTTCCGCTCCTCTTTTTATTTCTGCAACATAAAAACAAATAAAAAATGACTGAGGAAATTTGGGAAAGAAATGAAAACCATGGTAGAAAAGATACTGACCCTTTGGTTAATTATAGGGTTTTTAAACATAATCCGGTTCAATCTAAGTTCTAGTGTACAAAACATTCCGTGGTATGCAGGCTTTCAGTATTTACCCATAGTTTCGTTTTGTTTTTGTGGGTTTTGTTCAGCCCTATGACAGAAAACGGGTAGCTGGATAGATTAAGCTTCTATCTAGAGCACTCCACACCAAAGCAGTGCTTGCGTTAATGACACAAAGGAGGCCAAGCCCCTCAAAAATATGGAAAGTTTTCTCATGATGGAAATCCAGCTGAGCGTGACTTCTGTTTGCTAAAGAAGGAATTTAAAAGACAAAGCAAAAACCCTGGAGAAGCCAGGAGTGCTGCTGGTAATCTTAAATCACAGGCTGTCATTGCCTGCAAAAGATATCTGCAGAGGTATCCCATTAGTTATCAGTCATGGGATTTCTTATACTCTGTTGGTAAAATTGACACTTGACACACAGGATTTAAATTTTTATTGGACGAGCCAGGAGAACACTACCAAGTCATTGCACCACCTCAGCCTAAAGTCATGCAGCAAAGCTTCACACGGCAGTGCGTGGTGGGTTTTCTGGTAAATCTAAAAAGAAGCCAGTCCCTGAATCCGCAGGATCCTGTTTCTGTGCCCTGTGGTAAACCAGAATGACGGCGATACTAAATCTGCTGGCAAACCTTTTTTCCCCGACTTCATGCACCCTCTGGAAAGAAGACAAACCACTCCTGCCTTAGTGGTGCAGGCATCAAACAGACACTCCAAAGCTGTGTGCAGCACGGCAGAGGCCTCTACGTAAGGTCATCGGACCTTTATAAAGAGTAAAAAATCTGGTCTATCTTTAGGCCCACTGACTTGGATCACTGTGAAGCGAGGACACGGCATGAGGAGAGAGCTGGTTGGGCAGACCCAAAGAAAAGTGAAAGACTGTGAAAGGGGAAGCGAGCCCAGCGGCTCAGCCTGATTTATTGATGGGGCCTCAATTTTGGCTGTCGGAGACTTCCTCGGAGACACAATGCCTCTTCAGCAGAGAAAGTCTTTGTTTTCTGGATAAAAAGAGTCCATATCCTGGAACAGAAACATTTTACAAGGTGTTGTCAAATGACGAGTATCACTGGGTCTTTGAATATTTTGTGACTTTTGTCATTTTGTACTAGATTTTTTTCCCTTCCGTTAGGGCACATACCATTCCTTGCAAAAGTATTCACACCCCTTCATATCAGTGGATTTTATTGGAATTTTTTAGTCATAGACCAACACAATGTAGCATATACACATTCCAGCCACTTTATTAGGTACACCTGTGCAACTGCTCGTTAACGCAAATTTCTAATCAGCCAATCACATGGCAGCAACTCGAATCATTTAGGCATTTGGACATGGTCAAGACGATCTGCTGCAGTTCAAACCAAGCATCAGAATGAGGAAGAAAGGGGATTTAAGTGACTTTGAACGTGGCATGGTTGTTGGTGCCAGACGGGCTGGTCTGAGTATTTCAGAAACTGCTGATCTACTGGGATTTTCATGCACTACCATCTCTAGGGTTTACAGAAAAAGGTCCAAAAAAGAGAATATATCCAGTGAGCGGCAGTTCTTTGGGTGCAAATGCCTTGTTGATGCCAGAGGTCAGAGGAGAATGGCCAGACTGGTTCGAGCTGATAGAAAGTCAACAGTAACTCAAAGAACCACTCGTTACAACCAAGGCATGCAGAAGAGCATCTCTGAACGCACAACACGTCGACCCTTGAGGCAGATGGGCTACAGCAGCAGAAGACCACACCGGGTGCCATTCCTGTCAGCTAAGAACAGGAAACTGAGGCTACAATTCACACAGGCTCACCAAAATTGGACAATAGAAGATTGGAAAAACGTTGCCTGTTCTGACGTGTCTCAATTTCTGCTGCGACATTCAGATGGTAGGGTCAGAATTTGGCGTCAACAACATGAAAGCATGGATCCATCCTGCCTTGTATCAACGGTTCAGGCTGGTGGTGGTGGTGGGGGATATTTTCTTTGCACTATTTGGGCCCCTTAGTACCAATTGAGCATCGTGTCAACGCCACAGCCTACCTGAGTATTGTTGCTGACCATGTCCATCCCTTTATGACCACAGTGTACCCGTCTTCTGATGGTAACTTCCAGCAGGATAACGGGCCATGTCATAAAGCACGAATCATCTCAGACTGGTTTCTTAAACATGACAATGAGTTCACTGTACTCAAATGCCTCCACAGTCACCAGATCTCAATCCAATAGAGCACCTTTGGGATGTGGTGGAACGGGAAATTCGCATCATGGTTGCAGCCAACAAATCTGCAGCATCTGTGTGATGCTATTATGTCAATATGGACCAAACACTCTGAGGAATGTTTCCAGTACCTTGTTGAATCTATGCCACGAAGGATTAAGGCAGTTCTGAAAGGCAAAAGGGGGTCCGGTGGCCCGTGAGTGTAATTGTAAAGTGTAGAGAAAATGAAACATGGTTTTCACATTTTATATAAATAAAAATCTGAAAAGTGTGCTGTATTCAGTGTATTCAGCCCGCCTGAGTCAAAACCTTTGTAGAGCCTCCTTTTGCTGAAATTATAGGTAAAGGTCTTATGGGGTATGTCTCTACCACCTTCGCACATCTAGAGACTGAAGTTTTTGCCAATTGTTGCCCAGATTCTTAATTGGATTTAGGTCTGGACTTTGACTAGACCATTCTAAAACCATCTAAACCATTCCTTTGTAGCTCCTTTGTATGTTTAGGGTCATTGTCCTACTGGAATGTGAACCTCTGCCCCAGTCTCAAGTTATTTGTACCTTCAGGATTATCCTGTATTTAATTCTATCCTTGTACCCATCAACTCTGACCAGCCTTGTCTCCTGCTGCATCCCCACAGCCTGATGCTTCCACCACCATGTTTAATTATTGGTATGGTGTTTTTACTGCCACAAATAGCGTCTTGCATGTAGGCCAGGAAGTTCAGTTTTGGTCCCATCTGACCGGAGTACCCTCTTCCATGTGTCTGCTGTGTCCCCTGCATGACTTGTGGCATACTGCTAACAGCTATGGCTTTCTTCTTACCAGTGCGTAACTTTAGTTGTCCTGTCTTCTCCCACCTGAGCTGTGGTCCTCTACAGCTCCTGCAGTGCACTGGATTTTTTTAAGGAGTTTCAGAGGAAAGGGAGCTGAACACAAATGCCCCCAACACCTGTCATATTTTTGTTTGTAAGACCATTCGTTGAACCATCCAGCATTTTTCTTCCACTTAACAATTATGCACTACTTTGTGTTGGTGTATCACAAAACTCCCAATAAAATGCATTGAGATTTGTGGCTGTAAAATGACAAAAGAGCAAGAAGGCACTTGTTATGAATACCAAAGAGGTTTTTCTAATGAGCAAGATCAGCTTCCAACCTGATACTATAAAAACCATTAAAAATAAAACTAATTTGAATATTTAGCTCCTTCAGTGTCAAATGTAGGTCAGTGTGCGGGGCAATAAGGCACCATCTTCTTCTATATGACCTTTGTACTGCGACACGCCTGCATAGGCTTTACAGGATTATAAATATGTTCAGCAGGTCCTCTGATTGGTCAGAGTTCTGCCATGATAATCTAACATCTGAGCTAATTCACTTGTGTTTTAGAGCAGGAAATACATTTCTGGACACTACAGAGCAAAGGTTTGATCTCCATGGCAACACCAGAGGAAGAAATAAAAGCATTTTGGCTTTGTGACGCCTACAAGCGGTCAGAACATTTTTAAAGTAATTTATAATAGCCTATGAAGCGCTTTGTGCGTCAACTTAAGCAGCAATGGCCCACTAAAGGAGAACTGTGCTGTTCACTGGTTAAAGATAGTTTTTGGTGTAATTTTGTGGTTGAGATCAAGAAGCAGGCAACACTTAACTCTGACTTAAGACTCATTCAGGCACAGAAAGGCTCCTAAACTCAGGGAGCCTTTTTGGCCATTCTGTCGTCGACATTTTACAATTACTTATCTGTCAAGCTTTGACCTTTCAATTCTGATTTCAGTGTTGGTATGAATAAAAAACCAGTCTGCCAACATTATCCATATCCAGCATGCTACACAACAGACGGCACTTAAAACCTCCATAAGATGAAACAGATCAACTTCCCTGTATTCTGTTTAACCTTCCTGTTGTCTGGCAGGAATCTCTCTCTCTCTCGCCCTCATTGAACTGCAGACATGTTGTGGCATGTAGAAAAGTTTCTTTTAAAATAGCATCTTACATCTCTGAACCTCATCTGCCTTCATAATGAACACCTCATGGTAACTGAAAATGGGGAGCTTTGAATCTTCTTTACTCATTTAAAGCTTCTGCATTGAAGAGTGTTTCTGTTGCCATGACCTCATAATGTTTAGGGGAACATTGTGTAATTTTTGGGTTTATGAAGCAGCAGGTCGCCGTTCTGACTTCTGATAACAGCTGATTTCTCTGTGCATCTCTAAAGCTTTTGGCCCAGCCCACAGCTCCACCTTCTTGGAACCTTCATAACCAGAATTTGTTCCACCAGTGTTTGCAGAAGCATGACGGCTCGGTGATCTGAGGTTAATGTCTTTCAGCTCTTTGTGTGGTCCTAGGATTTTTAGTGAAAATGTGCTTCCCGCTGATATCGAAGTGATTATCCTATCAAGTCATCAGTTTTATAAATTTTACTTATTAGCCTTTATTAATACTTTACTTTTGGGGGTTATTTTCTGTATCGGTTATTAACCATCATCTGATTGTAAATACTTATGATACTAATGCATTAAGGGCTTTATTGTATTTATATGGGATAAACTAGGCATGGACTGAATTACTTCTCCTGCTGTTTGTAAAATGTTGCAACAAAACCTTTGGCCCATTGATAAATCTTTGTAAGCTGATGCAGATGGAGGTGAGCACTCAGTTCTCGCTAAAATATTTAGTCAGCCAACCATGTAGTGGTTTTGTAAAACTTAGCAGGAGTGAATAGAAGCAGCTAAAAGTCCCAATTTTGCTCGTCGTTGTTTAACCCCATGACATAAATGTATCTGTCAGACGATTATTCCTCTGTCATGCTACTCAAACTCTATAAGTCCATCTACAGTTTGTTTTCCTGCAACATGATGTTTTTTTCCCCAACAAGCAGTTTTAAACTAATGCTACAAATGTGGTGGATATAAGGGAAATCCACATATTTGCATTTGGTTAAGACGCTGAGAAAAATTAATTGTTGGTATGGCCCCGAAACTCTGCCACAGTATGAAGGAAAAAGTTTGTCTATTTATCATTTTAATGATAGGTGGATGGATGGATGAACAGCTTAATCATATTTATATTCTAGAATTGCGCCGCTCAAGGTGGGAGCAGGTTGGAGTAGCTCTGTTATTTTCATTCTGATAAATTCTTTTCAAGAACTCAAATTTCTCTTGTGGTTAAAAATAGACTTTTTTGGACGATTATCCTCTCCAGTATTGGATGCTGTGCCGCTGGAGTGATTTTTGCTGATACTTCTTGACTTTTGTACATTTGTTATGATTCGTACCATGGCAACAGGGTTGTTTTTCACAACCGGGTGCAGCTGATTAATATCTCAAAAGCTCTAAAAATACTTCAACTACAACCCCAAATCCCGGATCATTTGAAAAGGAGGTGCTGTGGATACAGAGCAGGAGAAGTTCAAACCATCTCTTCCATCGATTCTGATGGGCAGTGTGACATCGTTGGGAAACAAGTTGGATGAACTCCAAACCCCTACAAAGGACCCAGCCAGAGTATCGGGAATGCAGTATTATGTGTTTCACTAAGACATGGGTGCAGGATCATATCCCTGACTCCAGGGTCTCTCTGCCAGGCTTTCTGATCGTATGAACAGACGGAGATATAAAGAGGAGCAGCAAACGTAAAGGAGGTGGACTAGCAGTACTTGTTAACAACAGATGGTGTAATCCAGGAAATGTTACTATGAAGTGTCGTCTCTGCAGTCCAGATATTAAACTGTTAGCAGAAAATTTTCGTCCATATTATTTACCCAGAGAGTTTTCCAGTGTTAATTTGGCAACAGTCTATGTTTCACCTTTAGCTGTTGCAGACACTGCATATAATGCCATCAGCTGAGTTATTGCTAAGCTACAAACACAACATCCCAATACGTTTGTGGCAATATCTGGTGATTTTAACCATGCTTCAATCTCTGCTACACTTCCAACACATCAACAGTTTGTCAGCTGCTCTACCAGAGAAAACAAAGCGTTGGATTTGTTTTATGCAAATGTCGAGACCTCCTCTAGGCAAATCAGATCACAATCTTGTTTTTCTCTGCTTTTCAAAGCCCCTTGTACAGAGGCAACCTGTAATAAAGAGAACTGTGAGAAAATGGTCACAGGAAGCTGAAGAAGCCCTGCGAGGTTGCTTTGAGGCTACAGACTGGAACGTGCCAGCCACACAGAGAGGACATCAGTGCCATGACTGAGTGTTTGACCGGCTATATAAACTTCTGTGTGTGGATAACACCATCCCCACCAGAATGGCGAGATGCTTCCCCAATAATAAACCCTGGATCACCAGTGACCTGAAGGACCTGCTTAACAAGAAAAAAAGAGCCTTCAGAGAGGAAGACAGGGAATTATTCAGGAGTATACAGAAGCAACTTAAAGTCAGAGACAGCAAAGAAGTGTAGAAGAAGAAGCTGGAGAGCAAGCTCCATCAAAACAATATCAGAGATGTGTGGTCAGGGATGAAGAAGATCACAGGCTTCAAGCAGAAGGACGATCCAACCAATGGATGTCTGGACAGAGACAATGAACTGAACATATTCTTTAATAGGTTCAGTTCAGAAGCAAGCTCAGCATCCTCCTCTCCTGCTCACAGCCAAACAGACATCCCACCCTCCTTTGACTCACAGCTTTTCTGTCACACCTCAAATGTTTTATCTTCCACCTCAGCTATGGACCCTTCTGCTTCTACATGTTTGCCTTCAACCAAATCAGAAGATGCTCCCTTTGCCTTCCCCTTCCATATGTGTGTCTCAAAAAGTCAGGTGAAGAGACAACTGCAGAGACTGAACCGGAATAAGGCTTCCAGATGGTCCAGATAGTATCAGCCCTAGAGTCCTGAAGGTCTGTACAGTGCAGCTCTGTGGGATTCTGCAGCACCTCTTCAACCTTAGCCTGGCCCAGAAGAAGGTTCCAGTGTTCTGGAAGTCCTCCTGTCTTGTCCCGGAAACAAAGAAAACTCACCCCTCAGACTTTTACTACACCACATAAATCCTCCGGGATTATTAGCTTCTAAAACATTTGTCTGAATCTGTTTGGACACAGTTTCTGAGAAAATGAAAAATGGATCTTTACAAATGAACTGCTGTCTGACTACATGCATCTCTGTTTGCACTGCTGACCAGTTGGGTCAAAATGTAGAATGCTTGTTCAAAAGTTTAAACTTCAGTTTTATCAGCATTATCATCTGCTGATGCTGCAAAGACACCAGTTTACTCAGTTTTCAACAGGCACCGACTGCCTCATTATTCACCACAGATTTTAATTTGGGTCTGTGGAGACTGAGTTGCTTCAGTGGGCCAGGTGGCTTCGTTGCAGGAGCTCAGAGCATGTGCCTGATTGTCTCCAGGCTTTTGCTGTAAGACACGTCTGTTTGGCAGCACTTTGGTGGTCAGTGAGCACTGCTGAGAGAGGCGAGACGAGGGCCGTGTAATCCAACATGAACAACCTGCACCAGACAGAGAGCTTAGTGGGTTAAACATGGTGTTTATTCTCTGTGGAGACGTCCTGCACACCTCAGGTTACCGCTTTCACCGGGCTGTGCAGAAGTGTGAGGACTGATCTGATTTATTTGTATTGCCTCTAAGCAGTTAGACTTTTGTCTTGGGATCTCTTAAAGTGCTCAGTGTCTCTTAAGGCTGTCTGAGGATTGTTTCTTTGGACTTCTGATACCTTTTTGCCTATTTTCAGTCTAATACCTGATTATTTCAAGACAATTATTTTATTTGTAAAGCCAGGTAACCCTGTTAAACTGTGTATAACTTGGTATAAAAAGTCATCTAAAGTCAAGGGATGAACCAATATCCTTTCATGAAATAACAGAGAACCTAAGATATATCTCCAACAGGGTAATTTCCAAAGAGCTATTAGCCAAAACCCTGGGATACAGTAAACAGTCAACTGAAGGAAATGCATCTCGCTGGTCCTCCACTTGATCTTCACCCAAGAATTTTAAACACAAGAGTTTTAGATCTTCTGCCAGTGATGTTTTTTTATGTGTAACCTTCTTGTGTTAAGCAAAACTGCAGGAATATGCTCTCATAATCAAGTTCCAGGCAAAAATCTGATAAAAAAACTTGGAAAGATTTTTAGAAAGCCTGAACTATTGACCGAGACCAGATTACAATTGTCTCCGGTTGCTTGGAAGGAAATATATCAGTTTATAATTTTTGAACAGTGCACTAAACCTAAACTAAATATTTATTTATTCTGTATATAAATTGCTTTTGTTTTCTGTCCCGTCTCAACATTGGCAGCCATCTAAAACCTCTGAAAATTGCTCAGGGTTTCTGCAACTTAAACTTTAGAACTTTTAAGAACATAATAATTTAGGTATTACGTTATTTATGAAAAATAACTTAAGTTTTCTAAAAAAAGAAAAAAACCTCATTTAACTTAGATTAGACACACTATCTGAATAGTACATATTTATACTTTCAAAATCTAAGAAAGTTGAATATTACTTTGTCAACTTCAGTTTTCTCAACTTAACTTGGGTTACACAAACCCAATCTGATTGTCTGGGTAAATAGGGGGACCCATGTGGGCTTAAAAAAGGGCCCCAGGTGGGATTATCTGTCGATTACATAATGACGCCAACTGAATTGCTGAAATTGGTTTGATGCAGGACAGGTCTTGGTAAAAAGAGGGGACCCATATGAGTAGAAAATGTGCGATGAAGATTGTCTGGGTTACGTGACAATCGGTCCCATATTAGCTAGTGGTAAAGTGTTGGGGATAAAATGGAATTCCATAAGATTCAGAAATCTGAAAAAATGGGGTCCCAGATGGGATTGTTTCCTGGTTTTATAATGGCTCCAAGTGAAGTGCCTTTATAGGTTAAATGCAGGATGCATATGGGTCCTAGGTGTGTTGCTCAGTTTGAACTTGTTTTCTTAATACCCATTTGGGACCCAGTTTAAATCTTCACAGGGTACTCAACTGGTTTTGCAGGTAGGGGTTGTATTTAATCAATCCTAGTGGGTCCCATACATCAAGCCCATTGTGAGCCAAAGGCCCTCGTAGGACCCAAGAGCCTTGAACTAAATCTGTTTTATTGTTTGCTGAAACATACAAACAGCTAATTTCAGCTGGTGAAAGAAGCAGTTAATGAAATGTCAGAGTTAGACACACTGATAAACTCAGAGAAGGTATGAATGAAGACACAAGCGAGTCAAAGTTATCTTTAGCTGGCCAGGGAGAGACAGTTCATTCTCTCAGAGGAGCTGCCCTATGTCACAGCCTTTTATTAAAGAAATAAAAAACACTCATGTTACAGCATGGTGGGTGTGGCTATACACAGTTTCACAAATACAAGTCCTAATGAATAAAACTGATACAGCACACACGTCCACATCTGTCATCCAAGGACATGAAGATTTGCTGGGGTGCGAACAACCTGCTTCCAAACTCCTCCGCACACACACAAGTTCCTGCTCAGTCTGCCTAGCAACCACCCAAATGCAACTCTAAAACATGATGACAATTCTGTTAATAGTTGATAAAAGTACTTCAAAGATAAATGTAAAGAGTATTCAAACCACTTCTATCAAAGTTCACCCAACTAAATAAATTAAAATGTCTTTTAATGGTAAATCATAAGAATAAAGAACCTTTTTAAACTAAGCAATGATAATTCATTCACAAATCTTCCAACATGAACAAACATTCAAATTTAAGGCATAGCTAAATATGTTTAAATATCTGGATGTGCTTATGGTGTTTTAAGGTCTGAAACTGAGATGATTGAATTAAGGGTTTTTTAAGATTGCGACCTGCAGGAACCCTGTCAATGGGGTGTGCAGTTCCCCATTCCCAGAGATCTGAAAGGTTTCACTTCCTCCTCCTCTGCTGCCATGGAGACCAAAAAACGATGCACAAACACAGAAAACATCGGGTTTAACGAGGGCTGGTTGACTTGATCCACTGTGTAGGCCGCGGTCTAAATCTGTCCTAATCTGCATCACTCAGCCGCAAGTCAACAACAACATGTTCGACTCTGGAACGCCTGTTTAATGTTTTTTCCACATCCTTCTTTATATATATATATACACTGCTCAAAAAAATTAAAGGAACACTTAAACAACACAATATAACTCCAAGTAAATCAAACTTCTGTGAAATCAAACTGTCCACTTAGGAAGCTCTTCCCAGCTCTTCACAGATGAAAGCAGGTTCACACTGAGCACATGTGACAGACGTGACAGAGTCTGGAGACACCGTGGAGAGCGATCTGCTGCCTGCAACATCCTTCAGCATGACCGGTTTGGCAGTGGGTCAGTAATGGTGTATGGGGTGGCATTTCTTTGGAGGGCCGCATGGCCCTCCATGTGCTCGCCAGAGGTCGCCTGACTGCCATTAGGTACCGAGATGAGATCCTCAGACCCCTTGTGAGACCATATGCTGGTGCGGTTGGCCCTGGGTTCCTCCTAATGCAGGACAATGCTAGACCTCATGTGGCTGGAGTGTGTCAGCAGTTCCTGCTAGATGAAGACATTGAAGCTATGGACTGGCCCGCCCGTTCCCCAGACCTGAATCCATTGAGCACATCTGGGACATCATGTCTCGCTCCATCCACCAACTTCACGTTGCACCACAGACTGTCCAGGAGTTGGCAGATGCTTTAGTCCAGGTCTGGGAGGAGATCCCTCAGGAGACCATCCACCGTCTCATCAGGAGCATGCCCAGGCGTTGTAGGGAGGTCATACAGGCACGTGGAGGCCACACACAATACTGAGCCTCATTTTTGACTTCTTTTAAGGACATTACATCAAGTTAGATCAGCCTGTAGTGTGTTTTTCCACTTTAATTTTGTGTGTGACTCCAAATCCAGGCCTCCATTGGTTAATAAATTTGATTTCCATTGATGATTTTTGTGTGATTTTGTTGTCAGCACATTCAACTCTGTACAGAACAAAGTATTCAATGAGAATATTTCATTCATTCAGATCTAGTATGTGTTATTTGAGTGTTCCCTTTATTTTTTTGTGCAGTGTATTTATATATATATATATATTTTTTATTTTATTATATTTTATTATAGCGTACATGTCTCTAAGGCAGTGTTTAGAGGCTTCCTCCTTTCCTCCATCCCTCATGATGGTAAAGGATAAGCTTGCCTCCACATCCAGGCTTGTTAGTCACACATGTAGTTGCTTTAATCCTTTTAATAATTGCTCTGACTGTAAATATGGGCAAGTTTGTGCCAGTAGCAATTTTCAGTACGCATCTGCCCTAAAGAATACTGAGTTCCTGTCTTTCCCATTTTGAATAGTGGCTAAAAAAAACGAGCCTCTGTGTCACGTCGTGTTTATACTCGAGGGAAACGGGAGGTCATAAACTACTAACCAAAAGTTCCCAGACTTTCAAATTATTACTGAATACATAATACAAAAGAAAAATGAAGAAAAAAATTCAGTCACAAAAATAATCAATAATAAAAAATATAGTAGAAAAAATGATAAAATGCTGTATTTATAAAGATGAAATGTATGAATAACAAAAATGCTTCAGTTACATTTGTTTTATAGCAGTTTGTGAGGATGTGCCCATAACTCTCCCACAGGTCATTTTACTAAAAGGAATTAATTCTTCTTCTTTTCATTGAATAAATGTACATAAATTAAAGCTTCGATTTGTTTCTAAAGTTTTCAGTGAGATTATGCTACTTCAATGAAAATGTATTTATTTTGGAACATTTTATACATCGCTACTAGAGATGCATCGATGGGACTTAACCCAGCTGATATCTAATTGTCTTTGAGGACCGATCTTTTTTCCTGAGCCTTACGACGGATAAAAAAGGAAATAAATAATTTTTGATAAAAGGTTTGTGGTTGAGAATAAAGGAATTACAAGATTTCCCAAATTTATGCCTTAAAGCATCTGCCCCTACCCTTTTATCTGATTTTTATTGAAATCAAAAAGTGCATCAAAGAACATAAAGTTTGATGTGTTTATTAACTGGAAATAGTTTTAGAGTTTTAAGTTTTGACGCATTTAGTGAACAGGAAAAACGATCTGGATCTTCAGTATCTGACTTGTTGATCATCATTCAGAGCAGATGAAGGGAAAACTGACTGATTAACCAGGGGTGCCAATAACTGTGGAGGGTTTGATCTTCATCAAGCATTTAATGGCATTTAGTTTAATTCTGTTGTGTTTACTGTATTGCAGCACCGTCGAAATATCCAAATACAAATAATGCTCCATTAGATATTTTTCTTCACTTGTGTTTTTAGATCCCTAATTTAGCCAAAAATCTGAGGTTTTTCTTTCCTGTATCTCTTTGCAGCTAAAGATCTCGTTCAACGAGACGACCCTTCAGAGCACCTATGAGTATCCGTCAGAGAGTAGTGTGTGGGACAGCGGGGAGGAAGACGAGGAGGAGAAACAGGAAGAGAAGCTGGCGGAGGAGCAGCCGAGCATGGTGGGACGTTTCCACATCCCGCGGCCCAGCCTGATCGGGTCGCCTGTCCACGCAGAAAACGGCAACGGTGAGATGGCATTCTGTTCCCACCTTTAAGCTCAGTGTGGGGCCAAGCAAGCAGAAGGTTTGGTGGAGAACATGAAAGTGGATGGTGCATCAAATGGGCGAAGCAAGATACAGGACAACCCTGAAAGAGGCTGAACTAGACTTGAAACTGGGGTGGACGTTCACCTTCTTAAAGGAGCTGTAATGGGATAGGTTCTAAACCAGGTGTCTTCAACACCAGTCCCTGAAAGACTCTTTGCAACGTTTAGATGCATCCCTGTTCCAACACAACCTGAGACGAATGAATGGTTCATAACCAGGCCTCTGCAGAACTTGATAACATGTTGAGGAGGTAAATCAGCCATTTGAATCAGGTGTGTTGAAAAACGGAAACTTCTAAAAGCTGCAGCGCATCAGTTCTTGAGCTCCAGAATTGGAGATCACTGGTTTAAATTGAGGCATTTCCATGTGTTACAATGGCCCAGTCAAAGTCCAGACTAAAATCCAATTGAGAATCTGTGACAAAGTATGAGAATGGATGTTCACAGACTCTCTCTGTCCATTCTGACTGAAGATAAGCAAAAGAAGGATGGGCACACCACACTTTTCAGATTTCTATTAGTAAAAAATGTTGAAAATCATGCATCCTTTTCCATCCACTGCAAACCTCAGAATTACTTTGTGTTACTTAAAGGGGTCATGGAAAGCTTGAGGTGAGGTTGTTTAATGGCTTTAACGGTATCTCCATGAGGTGGAGTTTTTCTTACTCAATAAGTTTCTTAGGAAATTTCAGTGAAACGTAGTTTTTGTTTGGTAAAGATTTCTCACCTAAAGTAGAACGAATATGGAGTATTTAAAAACATTATGAGCTAAACGCTGATGGGAGTGTGCAGAGAATACCGTAGACTATGTACAAAAGTGACTGGTAGGTTTTAATGCAGAAAGGTTTAAAGAAAATATGCAGCAACAGCTGTAAATCATCTGAAACAAACCTGAACTTACTTATTAGTGGGATGCCAGAGACCCCTAGTGGAGAAACTGCTAACTGCATTTGGTTTCATACAGCAAGAGAACTTTTTCCAGTCTTGTGTGTATAAAACTGCTACAAAAATGTTTTTTTTAACCTGTTGAAAAAATGTAACAATATTGTGCTTTAATAAATGGTTGCAGACCTTTCCAGCTACATTCCCAAGCACTCTGTAGACTTCAATGCCTGGCAGGAAAACAAACAAGAAGACAAAGTGTACCAAGAAGAATCCACCTCGCCGCAGATCACAGAGGAGGTCATGGTAAGTGGGAAAAACACACCTCTCCGCCTAGCCAAACGAGGCTCCACCATGCACAGTAATTTTACACAGGAATAAAAACTTAAAGCTGCTTGTTACTATTTGGTTTGTGAAATTTTCCACCCTGATGTTATGGTTTTTTAATATTGATGGTGCATCGAAATCACCCCCCATCAAAATGTCTAAATAAGCCTTTTTTTCAACTTAAATGCAACATATATTCAGTGCAAGTCGACTGAAAAAAACAAACAAAGGCCATTGAAGAAATGCTGGGATGTAAACTGGTGAGGGAGGCTGAACACTGAAGGAGCTGCAGGAGTTTTCAGCAAGTACTCGTGTTAAACTTGAGAAAACGGTCTCCTGTATTCTTCAAGTGTCTGGAATAGGAAGTAGGTTTGCAGGACAGGCCTGGAAACAAAATCTCCCAAACCCTTCTAGGACAATGTTTTATGGTCTAAACCTAATTTGAACTTACAGTGAAGCACAGTGGTGGCAGCATCATTCTGTGGGGCTACTTTTCTTAAATAGAATTGGTGTTTTCTCAAGGCTAATGAAACTGAGCAGCTCCAAATATGAGTGAGTTGTGACCTAAAATCTCTGGGTGTCTAGAAAGATGAAGCGAAGTTTAATTTCTCAGCATCAGAGTGAGTCCAAGTGTTTAATCAAGAGCATCAAGATTTTACACAGTGAAGTTTGACATCATCTTAAAAAGTTTAACCGTGTTCTTGTGTCCAGCTGACTCCGGCAGACAGCTCTTCCCTGTCCGACTACAGCAGCGAGCCGGCTCTTTACTTCTGAGTCCGTCACACCTCCGGCGCTCCGGGCCTGACTGAAAGCACACGCCGCTATGATCCCGCTGTTTTTCTGCCATAGATTTCCCATCGGGGAAGTTTCCGACTACTTCGGGATAAAGCAACAAATTGGAATTAAAAAAGGAAAAAAACAAAGAAGCAGCTGGGCTGTGTTTCCCCCTCTGATCGTGGACAGTTGATCTGTCCTACACTCTCGCTTGTTGGTGATGGAGATCAGTGTTAGGATGTGTTTCTCTGCTTCTGTACAGATTGTAAATAGCAGACAAAAAAACAACAGAAAATGAGGGTAAAAGGGTGCCACAACTATTTTTTCCCAGTTTTTGTACGTGCATGTTTGATTTCAGCTCCTGTTCTAGTGTAAAGCTTCTCTTTGGCTTTCTTTAGTTGAGGTTTTCTTGCTGTATTAAAGTTGCTGGATGTTTCTCGAAGGTGTTTAAAAACTTCCCTTCTTTGTTTGGAAGGTGAAGAAGACACCCATCAGTAGCAGCTTTTATTCTGTATCGAATGCTCGGGAAAAAAAGTGACCTTCGCCAATAATATTAATAATAATCTCTGTATGTCCAAACAGAAATCATCGCTCTGCAGAATGTGTTATGTCAACTCTTCTACCGACAAATGTTCCGATCTGATGACTATTTCCGACTTCTTTTCTGTGAGGTTCATGTTTGCATGTGTGAAGGAAACCAGCAGGAGCAGGAAAAGCTTCTCGCTGGATTTTTAAAAACAAGTGTCTCCAGTCAGACCTCGACTATTTTCCACGGAGAGAGCAGCCGGTTTAAAGGAAATTTTGGTGGGATCTAGGCATGGGTTGGATTAAGATTATCATGGTGTAATCTTGAGTAAAAACGTGACTTGATTAGCATAAACTATTTAAAATGAAAATGTAGAATATGATCTAATTATCCCTATAGTTGCCAGAATAATGTCACATTAAGTATTACAGCTTTAATTAGCTTGTCAGCTGTAGTCTTAACTTAAAAAGCTTGATGGGTTGGGCTCCATTAGTTTTCTTGCCATATTTTTTTAAGCAACTGGAAAAGTTCCCATTCAGCCGAATTTGTCCTCCTTGTATGTGAGGAAAAAGTGTAGTTGCCTTGTTTCTGCCAGTTGGTCAGCAGTGTGCAGTATCAATTGTTGGAGGGCTCATCCTCATATGTCAGCATGTTTATAACAACGTTAAATAAGAAGGGGCTCCCAGCAAAGCCCTGTTGTAATACCACTCCCACCACACACCTCACCGCTGTCTCACCACTCTTATGTCCTCCACACTCGCTTACGTCTTCAGCTGACGATCTCATAAAGGAGCACAAGTACTCTCTTGGAAGCCTTTCACACTCCTCTACATGCAGAAAGGCACAAACCAAATTCTTCTGAACTCATCTATTCTCTGCCAACAGTGTTACCTTTAAAATAAGTGATGGAAGGAGGCAGAGCAGCATGGTTCTCCTGTTGGGTATCTTTAGTTGAGGTTTTCTTGCTGTATTAAAGTTGCTGGATGTTTCTCGAAGGATACCGGCTCCTTCAGAGCCGGTATCCTGCATCTTTTAGATGTTCCTCTGGTCCGACACAAACTTGATTACATGCTGAAAAGGTCACCAAACCATTTGGTTCACATCTAAAACATGCAGGATACCAGCTCTTGAGGACTGAAGTTGATCACCTCTGTCCTGTTTGTTTCACCGCATTATTGTCCACGGTTTCCACATCTAGAGATATTTCCAAACAGACAAATTTGTCTTTCTTGTAAATAAGGTAAAGGTCTAGGAGCCTTATTTCAGCTGGCTGACTGGCAGTGCACAGCAGCAGATGGGGAAGGGCAGCAATGTGTTACTCTTTGGTCCATTCAGTCATTCAAGCATTCCTCTGACATTTCATTCAAAGGATTTTAAACTTCCAGTTTTCTAAATATCGGACTTGTCGGTCCTGTTATTTTGTTTTTTTTTCCTCCAAGGATCAAAACCCATGATAAAGAAAAAAATGCTGTTGCTTCTATGATAGCTTTGAATCCAACAGAAAATGAAGGTTTAAAAAGTTTATACCTATTTACGCATTACAGTGTACCAGAATACATGATGTTGGTTGTTGCATTTATAGACTGAAAATATTAGGTGTTTTCGGTCTTGACGTATTTGATAAATAGATTTTCTTTAGTATTTGACCTGCTGAGATCGGATCAGATTCCATCCAGTGGGCATTAGATGATTCCGACCTCTAGTCAGTTGATCAGTACATTTCTGTTTAGCACTATTTAGGATCTTAAATCATTTCAACAGCTGAGCGAAGGAGGCAAGGGGCAGCGGCTTTTCTATTTAGGGGAAGATAAAGATTGATTTGTGAATCACTGGCACAGCATTGTAAAAATTTGTATTAAGGATCAAACCAAATAAGAGCAGGTACAAACAAACAGAATGGACCCCTGAGGAACCCCACATATCAAGGGAGAAATAGACCAAATATGTTGGGAGGTCTTAGTATTGACTCAAATATCAGATGGGGGTAAAAGTGTGGACCGGTGAGCCAATCAGAGTTATTTTACCTGCCAATCATCAGAGCATATTGGAGCAAAAATTGGATAATTCTGATTTCTGGCCATTTTACTGGTGAATCTCTGTTTAGCACTATCCAGAATCCAGGCAGGAACCCTTCTTCTTTCATATCTCATTTACATATTTATTAAGAGTTGAAATATGACCAGTTAAATACAAACAAAAAAGACTGGTGGACCAAGAATGGACCCCTGGGGAACCTCACATGTAACAAATTTGAAAATGTTTGGAGTTCTTGGTTTTGATGCCTTTAATTAATACGGAAAATAAAGATTACCTATAACAGACATACTGATTCTGAGCTGTGGCTGCCTGACTAGGACATCAAAACAATACTTTGATGTAAGTTTTGCGCCATAACTGTTTTTAAGCCTGGGTTTACCTTAAATTCTGGTCACCAACCCATGCCTAGTGGGAACCAGTGCAATGAGGGTGGGATCGTGTATGTTTGAAAGGTTGTTTTTTTTACCATTGTGTTTTTATACGAAGGTTTAAAGTTCTCAGATGATTTTGTTTGTCTTGAAATCGTAATGCCAACTGATTAAAGTGTTGCTGTGCTGGCCTCACATTTATCCTTCCACCAGTATTTCCAAACACCAAGATCCATGTAACTGGTCATTTTCTCCAGTCTTCTGGAATCTTTTCTGTCTTTGAAGCTGGATTTTTGTTTTCTTCTGATGAAATCCTGGAGTCTTTGATGTTGAATGTCTTTGCACTGTCATGCTTTTGTTAAGCTGCATTTTTGCACCTGAAAAGTGATGAAAAACAGACAACGGAGGAAACGTTCGGAACGAGAAGCCAACCTAAATGGTTTGGTTTCAAGGCTGGAGCCTGAGGTTTAACCACTAAACCTGTAAAAACAAAGAAGTAGTTTTGGACTAGCAACAAGCGGAAGAACATTGTGATAAGGTGAAACTCTCCGGCCGAACAAGATGAATGCACTGCTGATTGTTGCCACGCTGGCTTGTTTTTTAACGTTTGCCGCAGCCTTGTATTAAAGTCTTTTGATTGTCGGCCTCGTCACTGTGACCATACGTCCACGGCTCCACAGCAGGTCCAAAGTAGCCTTTAAAATCTTCCGCTGATTTGTTCTCTTGGTTGTTTTGCAGATTTCTAGTTGTGGATGTTTGTCAACCAGCTTTTTCTGGTACAAACAGGAGCCACCTGCCATGTTTGGCCAATTCACACCAACCAGGGGGATGTAAAGGTGAGTAATTGGTTATATGACCCCACTAGAAGGTGGTCCCCTTGTTGTGACCAGGGGTCATAAAGGGGTCAGCTGGTTTAAAGATGGTTATATAAGATTTGGGCATGTTTATGGCCATTTAATAACCACAAGTCATGATGATGCTTAAATATAAAGACAAACTGATCCCCCGTGATTTATGTATGTGGACAAAAAGGCTTTGCTTGAGTAGGAAATGGGGAAACATTCTTCCTCTGCTGACTATTAGCAAACAATTTTTGTTTTTGAAAGTGGTTTCATATTGATGCAGAAGCCGTTTTACTGAAACTATAATCAGATTAGCTTGAATCAAATGAGTGAGAATTTAATGTTAATGTGGGGGAAAAAAAAAATTACTTTCCAAGGAGCCAGACTACCTTGTAATCTTTTAAAGCGATCTCCAGCTTTCTGAAGGTCTTTTGAAATAGTTTTTCTGTGGACTTTGTTTGTTTTCCCCACTCATCTTCACCCCAGTTCTTGCACCTAAAAGTTGTTTCATCAGATTTTTGGGTTGGAGATCGACGCTCTGCTGTTAGAGGGCCTGTTGAAGCATCTCCTTAAAGGTAGGCTAAACTAGGAGCTGGATAGATGGACCGATTCGAAAAGGGAACCTCTTGATATTCTGGTCGGTCTTTGGTCCATCTTTCCATTATGCTCAGGAAATATGGATCGTGACCCATAGAATGAGTCCTGAATCCAAGCTGCTGAAATGAGTTTCCTCTGTAGGCTCTGCTTTGGAGATAAGGTTACAAGCTCCGTCGTCTGGAGTGAGCTGAAAGTAAAGCTGTTGCTTCATGTTGAAACCAGTCTGCTGAGGGGGAGTTGGGCATCTGATCACCATACCTTCTAGATGCATCCCTTTGGAGGTTTTCCAAACAAGTTTTACTGGTTGAAGACCTTAAGGAAATTCTGGCCTTGGAAGCTCCTGGGAACCTTACGACCAGCATGTCTCAAGGATCCATGTCCCCATTTATTTAGCTGAATCAATGAAAACCTCAAAGCTAACACAATTTGAGACTGAAAATAGGATTTTAGCTCCAAAGAGGTGATTTCACAAGACGTATTGGCTGAAAACATGCCATGCAGTTGATGATCAGCTGAAGGATGAAGCATCTCTCAGATCCTTATTGTTTTTTTTATAAAGACCAGACTTCCAGATGCAGTTTATATAATGGGGATATTTTTTTGCCTGACATTTATTCTTTTGTCCTCAACTTGCCCTTTTTAATAAATGCACACAGGACAATATGCTGTCAGGTACGAGAAGCTGAAGGGTTTCAAAGAAAAACCCTTAAAGGTCCTTCAGAAAGCCTGGAGAACTACTACTGATTAAGACCTCTTTGAGAAATGATGCTTTGGAGAAAAATATTTAAAAAATGAAGGGCAGTTTAAAGTCTCCAATTTTTTGTCATGTTACAACAATCTTCAGTGTATTTTAATGGGATTATAATTATGAAGTTCAGATCTCCACAGAATGGTTGTAACTCTATAATTAAGTGATCTTCACGGTAAACTGGTTGCAGTGGATTTTATTTAGGGGTATCAGAGTAATGTGGGCTGAATATAAATGTATTTTGAGATTTTATGTGACAGAGTGAAATCTGAAAGGTGTGGTCTACTACCCCTGGAGTCCAGTGTCACTGCCAAACATAACCTCTACTAGTGAATCAACTGCACAAGCCCAGTAAAATACATTCAAGTTAGTGGTTGTAAAAGTTTCCATAAGGGCGGAAGTTCGAAGGTCATGAATTTTTGCCACTAAATAACTGACTGGAATAACACAAATGTAAAGCATGAGTTTCTTCGTAGTCGGCAGCAATGCGGAGCTTAATTTAGGTTTATTAAAGTTTTATTCAGAGCTGCTGTGGAGTCGTGGCTGGTAGATGGTCCATCCGGTGGTGACCAACCCCCCCCTCGAGGAGGCCTGTCCTTCTTCCCGCTCTCAGTCTGCCTGAAAACAAGCTGACATGAGAGTCTTAGACGACAGCAGCAGAAACAAACACACGTGTTCACTCGGATTCAGCTGTGCACCGGTTCCCCCCGCTGCACACGAAGCAGTTAGCGTCAGACTCTGTGCTACAGGCTTCATCCATCCATCCTTTATTTGCTCCTTCCTGTCTGTAAATCTCCATGTGCTTACTGTAAACCTACTGTCTACAATCTGATCGGGACAATGAAGATGTCATACGTGTAAAAATGAAAGCTGAATAAATAGACAACTTGAACTAAAAATGTGCTGTGAATGAGTCTGAAAGAGTTACACCCTTAAAAATCAAACATTTATTGCATTAAACAAGAATAAACGGGTTTAAAAGTGCAAAATGAGTGGAGGTTTGTGGTCCAACAGAGTTCAGTGTGTTTTTCTTGGTCCTAGTGCTCCTTTTTCCGAGGCTCGGTGGCCTTGCTGAGGTTTCCTGCTTCCTGTTTCAGGACACTCAGTAGGGATTGGGAACTCTCCAGGATCTGCAGAGGAAAACAAGAAATGCAGATGAAATATAATTAGTACAAAGATAGCTGAGAAACGTTGTTCTGGAACAAAAGAATCATTTCTAAAATAAAAATCTGAATGTTTGGGGGAATTTTGAGGGTTTATTTCAAAACAGAACCGTTATGATCTGGCAGAAGACTGCTGACTTGACTTGTTGTCCAGCAGACAGTCACACAAGGAGAGTAAGCTGCAAAAGGTCATTGCTAAAGAAGCTGGGTGTTCACAAAGTGCTGTATCCAAGCAAATTAGTGGAAAGTTTACTGGAAGAACAACTGTAAAAGATTTATATTTCATTTATACTTTCCCAATAATTTTGTAAGTACATTTACTGTCTTTTATATTAACAAAGTTAAATCTTGCATCTTGTGTTTGGGTGTTATTGCTTAAGAAGATAAATGGCATTTTAAAAGTTTTTAGAACAGAGATACATTCTTTAGATTTCATTTTGGCGAGGTTTTGCTCTTAAAAACAATTCATAAGCATAGAAGTTACCTTCACCGTTATTGAAGTCTTTAATTAAAACAAAACCCAGCTAGATTCACTGCCAAATAAGCTGGCTGTTCAGAGAACGTTTTTAAGCATATTAGTGTAAAGTTTAGCGAAAGGAAAAACTGTGATGGAAAAAGGTGCACAGGGAGCCTGATGATTTGGACAGCTATGTCATCTGTTGGTTCACTGTGTTTTATCAAGTCCAAGGTCAGAGCTATTAGGAAATGTTCTTCATTCATTCATAACCTTTATTTATAAAAGGTGAGTTCCTCTGAGTAGTAAGGTTTTGTTTTCAGTGAGATCCTGGGGCAATCACAGGCAGCCAACTGAATACTATTACAGCAATTCATGCTTCCGTCTGCTGAGAAGTTTTTTGGAGATGCAGATTTGACTGGGGTCAGGACTTGGTACCGGCCCACACTGCCAACGGTACCAACACCTGCTTTAATGACCATGGTATGACTGCTTGATTGGCCAGCTAACTGGACTGACCGAAACCCCCACAGAGAATCTATGGGGTATTTTCAAGATGAAGATGGGAGACACCAGACCCAAGAGAGCAGGCAGGCTGAACGTCACTATTAAAGCCACCCGGGCTTCCATTACACCCCAGCAGGTCCACAGGCTGACGTCCACCATACCACACTAATGCATTGTTGCAGTTTTTCAAGCAAAAGGAGCCCAGACCAGAAACTGAGTGCAGACACTCTACTGGCTGTCAAACAGTAAAATGCAAGACTTGTCCCATGACATCCGTATGGTGGTCATTTCATACATTTCCACTTTAGGGCTTTTTGGTAACGCATTGATGAAAGCAGCTCAACACTCTTCATGTGAAGTTAAAATGCTTTTATTGATAAAAGCATTTTAATAAAATGTCTTGATTTGGTTTTTTCAGATTACAAACATGTCGAACAATAAACCTCTTTATCTAATCTTAAACAAGCATCGTGTGTCAATTTAAAAACCTTTTACCTCGTTTGTGCTAGAAGGAGATCATTGGGCAGAAACTATATTAAAGGGTCATGGATTCCTGACCTCCGTGATGTTTTCCCAGGGGGTTTTGTTTTTAGTCATTAGCTCGAGGACAAAGGGAGTTTAACAGTAACAAGAAGGATAAGCCAAGATTGGACCACTTCAATTAGGTCTGCTTATCTTACTAAAAAAAAGTTTAACAGGATTGTGGGTTTTTTTTACGTGTCCTGTCCGGCAGAGTAGCTCAGAAATGTTGTCTGAGTGCCAAGAGGAAGCCCAACAGATTTACTTTCACAAGTGGAGCATTACGGCTAACTTTATAATGCTCCAATGAGATCTATCTATCTATCTATCTATCTATCTATCTATCTATCTATCTATCTATCTATCTATCTATCTATCTATCTATCTATCTATCTATCTATCTATCTATCTATCTATCTATCTATCTATCTATCTATCTATCTATCTATCTATCTATCTATCTATATTTATATATATCTATATATATCAGCAGCAAGAAAGAAAGAGATCAGGGAAAAAGGAAGAGAAGGAGAAAAGGAATAGAGAGAAAGAAGGGTGAAGAGAATACAAGACACTAGAAAACTGCTTCTACACCTGCAGAAACATACAGAACGACAGCAAAGTTACCAAAAACTGCACGGTACTAATGAATGCAAGATGTATTTGGCGGTAACTGTAGCTCAATACAGAACATTTGTGTATTTGTTAATGCCTGAATCCAAACACGTGTGAGTGCGCTTGTATGTATCCATGGGTTTCTCCATAAAAATATGTAATAGTGAGTGTGAGGAGCCACAGACCTGCCTGCCTGGACCCGAGACAGACACGAAGGAGGTCTGAGCCACAGACATCCAAAGGCCCCCCAGAGCACGGGAACCCCGCGAGGACCACCACCAGGACTATCGCAACCCCCCCAGAGACGACCCCAGGGCAACTACCCAGTAGCCACAGTGCAGAAGCCTCAGGGAGCTGCAGCGACGAGCACACAGGCCCCGCCGGCAGCCGTCTACACTGGAGCAGATGCAGTCGTGGACCCAGAAACCTGAGACCCCAGGGCACATCACCCCCCCAGCAGAGGCCCCGAAGAGCCAGGGGGCCCAATCAGTAAATCTTCAATAAACAAGTCAGAAAGTTAAGCAAGTAAAGATGAAATAAAAGTCATGACAAGGTGTGGACTGTGCAGCTGTGTCAAGCTGGAAGAAACTAGCTCTGACCGTCACATTCAAAGCAGATGTTTATTTGAAAATTTAGGAAAGAGACCGGTTCTCTACAGTCAACTGAAATCAAGAGGTCCAATATTTTCTGTGCACTTTTTAAAAAAACGTTCAGCAGCTTCCAGGACCTCTAAACATCTTAAAGGTTCAGCAAAACCTTAACAGGGCTGCAGGTTTTCTTTTAAGAGGAAGACAAACTTAGGAACCACTTTAACAGCATCAGTATTCATTTAAATATTTCTATAAAATCAGGTGAAAAAGGAACAAATGGGCTGATAACGGATCCCTGAGGAACCCCACCTTATTAAGCTCTGGATGATTCACATGTTAAAAAGATGTTTGAACTTAACACAATAAAAAGACATTCTTTCATGATGTTAGAAACAAAAGTTACCCTGCAGTTATGAGTCCTGTTTGCAACAATTACCTGAAATAAAATACTCAATAAAGCCCATTATGGTCTTAAAGTAATATCTAAGGCAGTGGGGGTGGGGATGCATACCTTTGTGTATGCAGCCTCTGTCTCTGCGATGGTACGGTCCAAGTTGGCCCTGGTGGCCAGTCTTTGTGCCAGGCTCTCATTGACCCGGCTGAGCTTCTCAGTCAGGACCCGGATGTCATGCTGGAGTCGCTCCTTCTCGTCTTCCTCCTGCCTGATCTGGCGGTTCAGCTCCTCCCGCTTCGAGCACAGGTCCTCAATACCTGATGTGGTGGAAATGAAGACGTTTAGTTTTTTTTACTTTCTTGGGCGTGTTCTGTAATGCAGACATACCCACAACTAAATAACATTCTGCTATTTGCAATTACACAAACTGGCTCCAAATGCTCCTCTGACGTTACCTAGCGTTTTCTCAGAATATAATGTATGGTTTTATATTGGAGGGTTTCCTACAATGGCGCCAAGAACATTGGCGCTTTATAAATAAAACAGAATTGAATTGAAATGGAATTGAACATCTTGCTACATCCAGTTTGTTAGATAATAACTGCATTCATGTCAAAAAACTAAGGTCACCTTTTCTCCGTTCATAGAACTTAAAAAAGAAAGCAGTTCTTGGTCTGTTTGACCACCTCAATAAAATGAGGTGTTTTGTTGGTTTGCTGCCCTGAGGCATACAGGTGTATGCTAGCAAAGACAAAAAGTCATCAGCAATGACCTTAGCAAAACAACTCGTGCTGCTCATTAATCTGGGGAGGTTTATAAAAAACACAAAGACCATCAGTGTCTCAGCTGTTCTTCAAACGAGATCAAGATTAACACAATGCCAAGGCTGAAAGATATCGGCAATGACCTTAGTGAAGCAACTATTGCTGCTCATTAATCTGGGAAGGGTTAAAAACCAGCAATTCCACAGCAGTTTTAAAAATTAGATCAACATTAACACCCTGCCAGAGTGGAAAGACATCAGCAATGATCTTAGAGGTGTAACTGTTTCTGCCAAGTGAACTAAAAAGGTTTAAAAAGGCCAAATCCAAACAATTCCTACCAAGAAAAGGATTATTCACAACAATTTTACAACTGAGAGTTAGGGACATTGTAGATCAAAGAAACAAATATGTGGCCGCGTGGAAATACAATTATTCCAAGAAATTTCCACGTTTGTACAATAATTTCGCATATTTACAAAAAAAAGTTTGAAGTTTTCTAATGTCGAAAAGTTGTAAATTTGCAAGAAAAAATATATAATTTTCCATGATTAAAGGCATAAATTTACAATATTAAAACTAGGATATTCTCTGACATTAAAAAGTCAGAAATGTGCGAGAAAAAACCCCAGAAATTTACCAGAAATAAAATCAGAAAATAACAAATTCAGACAATTGTGACAAAGAGCGTTAGAAGTCCTCTAAGGTTTATGTGGTAAATTTAGAGACGTGTAAGTGGTGCACCCGGGCGCTTTTTCTGTATCTGAACCTTGTCCTCGATTTCCTCACGACTGTACTGACAGCAATGGACATTTTCTTTTGCCAATGATTGCCGTAAAATAGCTTTTTTATCTACTGGTTTTGCCACAGCATCTGATGGAAACAAGAAGAAAACAAAACTCTTTCAATGTTCTGGTTTTGGGTGTGACAGAGTTTTTGTTTTTATTTTAAGGGCTTTAACTCAAAAACAGAGAAAAATCGTGCAGCAGATTCTGTGATAAAGGTTGTAGCTTTGAACCCAGCAGAAAATGAAGAATTCACATATTTCCCTATCTATGCATGAAGTCATCAACCTTTATCTGATTTTTATTAAGCCAAAAAAAAATATGAAGATACAAGATGTAAAACAAAGCCACTGATGCATTTAATAAAGAGGAAAAAGAACAGATTTCCAACATTTAGCCTACAGCCAACAATGAGAGCAGATTAAGGGTTCAGTTCATCTCTGATTGGTTGCACTAGACAAGAGCCAGTAACATTTCATGTGTAATCACTGCTGCAATTAAAACAAAAACCTTGCATGCTCTTAGGTTTTTATGACACCAGGTTTGTACACCATAATCTTTAACAAGAAAAAAAAGAGCTAGCTTTAAAAATTCAACCTAAAAATAAGCTCAGATGAACCTTCCTCAGAGGCTGCAAGACCTTAAACAGATTATGTGACAGGTAAGCAGGACTGCATCATGACTTCTCTACTGTTTCTTCACACAAATTAAGATGAAGGTGATTAAATGTGAGGGTTGGAAACACGGGTTATTTAATTATGTTTACAGCGACATCAGTGTGCTGAGAGTTAGATGCTGATTTTAACATTACAACCTAATCTGTGAGAGATAATCAGATTGTGCAGCGCTGTCCTGAAGCTAAACACATGAAGGCTGCATTTAACACCTTCAGTTATGTTTGTTTTACACAGAGTGTAAATGAATTCTTTATTTAATGTACATACAGTTAAAACAGGGAAACCCTGATAATTTTACTGTAACTCTGTTTATCTGAAGGAATATTTTAAACTGAAACATTAATATTAACCCCTTTAGAGACAGCTAAAACGTGACCTAGGCAGGTAAAATGTGAAAGCAGTCACTTACACTTGACGAGCTCGTTGTTGTAGGTCTGAAGAGCCGCAGCTTGTTGAGTCATGGTGGTTTTAGTGAGCTTCCCTCCCTGAATTCAGGTAAAAGGAGCTGTTTAAGCTACCGATGATGTTTCTGCAGCTCCCTGTAGCTACAGCAGCCAGCAGAGAGGCGGTTTAAACATGAAAACTCAACCGACGCGCTCCTGACAGGCGGGGATTCTTCTTCTTCTTGTTTAATGGCGGTTGGCAAGCAACGTTCTGATGCATTAGCGCCACCAACTGGAATGGAGTGGGGATCGGTAGAATAACCTGCTATATATATTTATTAACTACATATTTATAAGAAAAAAATACTATATTCTCTCTATTAACTAAAACTTTTTAAGGTTCCTAAAAAACTAGAACTAGATGAATATGTAGATAATACTGAAGGAAATATATAACTTATAGCACATTATTAAGAGTTTATTCATGTAACCAGGAGCTGATCGGTGTACAGGTGTGTCTGGTAAAGGTGGAGGTCATTATAAGTTCATACCTCTCCCCACCCATTGAAAATGTACACCATTTTTTTTTTCTTTTGCTTTTTTAACATTCTGCATGTGCTGTTACATACTCACAAATAAATAACTAAACAAAACTAAACTTTGTCCAGATGATATAGTAAATTACGGACCAGTTCCCTTCTCTCAACAACATATTTGGTGTGAAACAAAAGTGTTCCAGTCTCCTCTCGAAAACAAAAATCACATTTTCCTGTAGCATGTTTCGCCAGTTTAAATAATGAATTATTAAACCCTGTATGACTAAAGTGTAATCTGGATATTGTTATTTCTACTTTGTCCTGCTTTCCTCATTATGCCAAATTTTCTTTGAGTGTTATAAATCCACCTGCCAGTTCTTTCTTCTTGCCCCTGTTTCTGCCATCTTCCCTTGACCTTTTGTTTAATTGCTGATTTCATTCTCCTTTGCTGAATGGTACTATTATATCAATTTGCCTGCTTTCTGTAACTGGTTTTGCACATCGGTCTGCCAGCTCATTTCTTTTTAATCGTACAAAGGAAGGTATCCATATAAAAGTGTTAGTCCCATCGCTTGAATTCTGTGCAGTAATTGTTAAATTTCTTATAAAAAAAGTCTGGTTTGGTTCTGAATAATTGGGTTTCAGTGAATATAATGATGAACTAGAATTAGAACCACTAAACATGTTAATGAAAGGACTTCCACAAAACAATAACCTGCACACCCGCCGACTTCTGGTCAGGAATGATATTGCAGTGACCTACAGACAGCAGGTAACCTGCATACAAACAGGGGGAAGCCAATTTCCTCCACGGACCACTCAGAGCGCTTTACACTAAAGCCACACTCACCCAATAACACTCATATACATTCATACACCTATATGCAAATCGGTAGGTAACTTGGGGTTCAGTGCCTTGCCCAAGGGCACATCGACATGTGGCAAGAGAAAGCTGGAATCGACTTCTGTGTGCATTTTTATTCGGTCCCCCTGACTCAATACTATGTAGAACCAGTGTTTACTGCAATTACAGCTAAAAGTCCTCCAGAAACAATTGTTTTTATTCTTCTTTGCAAATTGTTCAAGCTCTGTCAGATTGTTTAGGGTTGTTGTCCTACTTCTGCAGACTCTAACATGTTTTATTCCAGGATCAGGCCTGTATTTAGCTCCATCCACCATCCCATGAAAAGGTACTCTAAAGCATGATGCTGCCGCTACCGTGTTTCAAAATGGGAATGATGTGTTTAGGGTCATGTGATGTGTTAGTTTGTTATGACACAGTATATTTTGCATGAAGGCTAAAAGCTCAGCTTTGGTCTTATTTGACTAGAGCTTCAGTGTTTGCTGTGTTCTGTGGCAATGCTGGTCAGCGTTGATGGGAAGGTGGATGGAGCTAAATACAGGAAAATCCCGGAATAAAACACTTAAAGGGTTGCAAAGGACTTGAGACTGGGATGGAGGTTCACCAACCCTCATCACACAGACAGAGCTACAATGGAATGATTTACATCAAAGGTTATCAATGTGTTAAAATGGCCTAGTCAAAGTTTAGACTTAAATCTAATTGAGAATTTGTAGCCAGATTGAAAATTAATGTTCATAGACACTCTCCATCCAACTTTAGAATAAGCTATATTGCAAAGAAGAATAGACAGAAATTTTAGGCTCTAGACTGCTGGTAGAGACAAATCCCAGAAGACTTACAGCTGTAAGTGCAGCTAAAGGTGGTTCCACTGTTAACTCAGGACTAAACACAAATGCATGCCACACATTTCACATTTGTCTTTTTCATATGTTCGGAAAACCATATATCCTTTCCTTCCATGTCATAATTATGCACTACTTTGCATTGCACTCTCAGATAAAATCCAGATAAAAGCTTCATGCTGCACGCCTTCAGCATACACAGTTTGCAGCAGAGGGTGAAGCAGCAGGGATGAGGCTAAGCTCCTCCAGGTTTCAGGCCTTGGTTCTCAACCAGAGCAGGTGGACTGTTCTGTTCATGTCTGGGTCAGTCTCTTCCTTAAGTGGTGGAGTTTGAGTATCTGGCTGATTTGTGTTGGAAGAATGAAGCAGGAGATGGATATACAGATTGAAGCTAAACCAAAAATAATGGTCTTAGTTTACTCAGAGTAGCTGTTGTTCTGTGTAATGAGGAGACAGTTGGGCTGGTTCAGGCATCTGATCAGGATGCCTCCATTCGGAGGTGTTCTTGGCTTGTCCCACTGAGAGGAGACCCCACAGCGAACCCAGAACCCTGAAACACCCTGTGACCCTTCATGGGGCATATAAGATAGGTTTGTCAATCAAGAAAAACTTCACATATCTCGTATGAAAAAGGTTTATTTACTCCTAAAACGTCTTTGATCCATGTAAGTAGCCACTATAAGTAAATAGATAATTAACAAAATTTTATTAACTCACAAAATTAAAAGAGGCCCTCAAATACAGTTTACAATTTTTATTAATTCTATTAATTAATTAATTTATGTATTTATTACCAGCTAAGGACAGTTGCTAATTGTATTGGCCCAGTACATTTCATTATAAATAAAAAAGAAAATAGCTTGATTGCTGGAGATGTAAATTTCTAAGTTCCTGAATGAATTACGCATGGCAAAAAGACCCTTGCAAATTCAGTCTACAATAAAAAATAAGTGAGGTTTGGTGTTAAAATGTACAGTGAAGGCAGCTAAAAATGCACCAACATTAAGATTTAAAATGTTAATAATATATGTATTTTCCCAGACATTTGACAAGGATATCTAATTTCTTGTTTCAGGACAGGTTGAGCTAATGTTTCCTCTTCAATATGACACAAAACAAACACTGAGGCTCAACATTTAAACTCTATTTTACATTTACTAGATTAGCTGCATTGGGTTGCTGTAATATTTTCAGTGAAACCTCTCGGACTTTCTCTCTGCTACCACCTCATCTGTTCCTGATCTATATCAGAGTCATACCAAAATTATACAGAAGCAGGTCTGATAACAATGTTTCCCTATGATGCCTGTTTTTGGTTTTAATTTTTTAATTTTCTGTGTATAATTCTGTGAGCTGAGTGTAATAAATAACGTTTTTATAGCAGTGGAGAGCAACATTTTTAAACCTGGTGGAATAGCTTTAATCACAAACTCTCCATGCGTTATAGAAATATAAAATTCTGAAATAAATCCAAGCTTTGTACACATCGGAGCTTCTTGTTCAACAACTGCTTGACAATCAATATGCCATGATCAACCCATTACTTCAATGATCATACTTCAACAATGATCAATGTTTGAATATCATGTTTACCCCCATTATAACATCTGCGATGGAAGAAATTCTGTTTATAAACCAATTTCCATTATTAGTTTAACTGTTAATGGTAATTAGATGACTTTATTGGAAGTTTTTCTAGTTTGTATTTCCACTCTAACACACAAAATCCAGACCACTCAACGACCTATATATATATATATATATATATATATATATTATATATATATATATAATATATATTGTGCATTAAGAGCAGAGCTTGCATGTACAAGATGCAAGCTCTGCAACCTTAAATCAACTGCTGCAACGAAGTAATGAGTGAATCAAAGTTTTGGGTAATTCTTGCAGTAGGATCTTTAACTATATGCATCCACTGATATTTTGCATATTTCACAAGAATTCCTGGTATAGAAAAATCATCACAATCTTTAAGATGAAGTTCACGATAGTTTAGTTTTAAACCAGATGCTATTGAAACAACGTGTAAAGGTTTTAAGTTATAAATTGATTTAACACATTTAATCCATCTCTTATCATCAGTTACTCGACTTAATAAAACAGTTTCCTTCGGTCAACTTTACTGTTTTTAACGTGTCTAATCTAAGGTGTGGTGTCGCTGATTGCGAATCAATAAATGTGACGTCATCGAGGGGGTTGGAGAAAAGTCCGGGACCATGGCTTGGTAGAAACCGAGGTGGTTGGAGCTCTTTTACCCCAAAAATCGTCCACTTTGCTGCTCTTTTCCTGTATGCGTAGAAATAAAGTCCCCCCCTAGAGCCAGGGAGTCGGTCTGTAGATGAGCGGATTGCCGGTGTCCGGTTGTAGTTTGACCGTAAGCTGCTCGCTGCCAGCTCGCAGTCTTGTGCTTTTGTGCTGGACCCGGAGGACAACTGAATGTGCAGGAAGATGCTGTGTCCCGGAACATGAATAATCACCTCTGGCGCGTTGCTGGGCTATTCAGCTCGGCTTGGTTATACATGGTCCCGGTTCGCGTCACTATCCCTAAAGCTGTGTCCACCTTTAGCTGCTCATAATAAACTGCAGACGTTTAGTCGTGCATCATGAGCCGATTTTATTCGCAGTTTTTAGCTGCGTTTCATTTGGCCGGCTAACCGGCGGCTTATTAAAAACGCTGTTCAGCTAGCTAGCAGCGATGCTAGTTAGCTGACTGCTCTCTCTGTCAAATATAAAAGCACAAAGTGATTTTTATTGAAGCCGATTGGCTCTAAAAAACAAGATGTCGTCTTATAAATATTTGTAACTGAGGCTGGTTTCGGAGTGTTGTCTTTTTCTGGGGTTTAACATGAAAACTAAACCCATAAGGGGGGGGAAAGCAAAGTAGCAAGGGGCCAGTCTGAAAAAGGGTATTTCGACTTTTTTACCTTTTACCTATTATTTGAAATTACCCTGCTTGCACATGCTCGTCTTTTTAAGGTGAAAGCGGATTTTAGCATTTCCTAGAGCTTCTTTTAGGTTTGAAAGAGTGCGGTGCTGTTTCAGATGGCTCTTATTTTTATTCAGAGGAAATATTTAGCATGAGAAATAATTAAACAGACCGCTCCACATTGATAACAAAAAAGGAAAATAACCCTTAATGTTTAAAGCATCTGTTTTGCGCTTCAGCTTTTGTTTTGTTTTCTATTTTCTATGTATTTAGGAGGTAATGCAGGGTTTTGGTCGGCAGGGGGCGCACAAACAGCATTGTGGTTTCAGTGTAAAACATTAATTGTTTTTAGGCTGGAGTGTTGTCGAGGTAACTGTAAGGGTTTGGTGGTATCCTTTTATTATTATGAAAACAAACTTCTATCCTCCAACAAATTATAACAAAGCCAGTACAATATATATTACACTATTATCACAGAGACTTGTTTTTCATTTTGCATAAACATACAGTAATTTGGTAAAAAAAAAAAACAAACTGTCTTGGTATATACATCAGAGATGCGTTCTGGATAGAGCATATTTACAGACTAAGAAGGTTTTTTATCTTAAATGCAAAATATATATATTTTTTGTAAAATTTTTGCCTAATTACTGTATAAAATTTTTAA